>VCCN01001818.1:726881-737737 GCA_006491835.1 Architeuthis dux
ATATATATATATATATATATATATATAGTATCCGCACGTCTTGTTCGTCTTTAACCATATCCAATCATTGATTGGTGAGGAAGCATCATCACCTTCCTGCTCATTTCCCATTGCTTTCACACCCAAAAGATCAAAACATTTTGAGAATTTCATTAAACCTCGACCTGAACCACTCGGCAAATCACTCATTTCTAGCTGTTCGCTAATTTATTTGTGCCATTCCACGATGAAATCTGTGCCTCTTCGAGATTTCTGTAAACCCCTCCCCAATTCCCACGAACAAAAGAGCACATCAAAAAAGAGTTGTGATAAAAAGTAGACCCCAAAAACACAATCTACAAAAATGGAAGGTTTTATTTTTCTATTCTTGCAGAATTGGAAACGGAATTAGCAGAGAAATGGTTTCTGGGTGAAGAAGTGAGTTTCTGTAACTGACTGAATTGTCTTGCTTACAATACAGTAAACCCTCGCTATAACAGACTAATTGGGGGGGGGATGGTTGTTAAAGCCGAAAGTTTGTTATACCCAATGGTTGACCTTCGTTCTGTAAATAAGTTGTAACTTCGGTAGTTTGTGTCATTTAACGAACATCGTTTGGTAAATAAGAAGAAAGTTTGTTATGATCCATGTGTTTGCCATATTTATCTAACTTCGTTCAGTACATAATAAGAAAGTTTGTTATGGCCAATGTCTTTGCCACATTTATCTAACGGTAAAAAAAAAACATTCGTTATAGGCCGGGGCCAGCAGGGCCTACCGTGCACCCCGCCTTCTACATTTAGGGTAGCAAAATGTTCCTTAGGATGTCCTCTTTCAGAAAAAAGATGTTCCCAAGAAAAAAGAAGAACTATCTCATTTGCATAAAACAAAATGGTCGCCAGCATACACCAACAAAACAGAATTTCACATTTCGTCTCCCAGTTGACATATCTGAATACTTTAAAAGGCTAAATCATGGGTTTAAGACATGAGGAATTCAAAAATCTACTTTATTTTACCCTGAAACATTAATTTATAGGTATTTCAGGATTTTACAAGGAAGTGTCTGTATACTTTATAGACAAAATTGTGGATATAGTTAATGAAGGAGATATATACATATATATCGTTGGAAAGAGAATTTCGTCAGCTTTCCAATGGTGTATGTTGTCAATTTGTAGCTATTTAAGCTGTAACTTTTAAAGCCCAATAGCTACAAATTGACAATTCTGTTTTGTTGGTGTATGCTGGCGACCATTTTGTTTTATGCAAATCAGGTAGTTCTTCCCAACTTTTTTCTTGGGAACATCTTTTTTCTGAAAGAGGACATCCTAAGGAACATTTTGCTACCCTAAATGTAGAATCATGGGGGCTGCACGGTAGGTCCTGCTGGCCCCCGGCCTATTATGGTCCATGTGTTTCCCACATTTATTTAACTTCATTCGGTAAATAATAAGAAAGTTTGTTATGGTCCACGTGTTCATTGCATTTATCTAACTTCATTCGGTAAATAATAAGAAAGTTTGTTATGGTCCACGTGTTCATTACATTTATCTAACTTCATTCGGTAAATAATAAGAAAGTTTGTTATGGTCCACATGTTCTTTACATTTATCTAACTTCATTCGGTAAATAATAAGAAAGTTTGTTTTGGTCCACGTGTTCACCACATTTATTGTACTTTGTTCAGTAAATCCGAAATCAGTTCTGACGGATCCATTAAAGCTGAAATTTGTTAAATCGTGATCTGTTATATCGGGTGTTTACTGTACTGACAAACTTCTGGATTCTGAAATTAAGCAAAAATCAGAATTCTTTTTCAAATAATGATTTTTATTCAGCCATTTCACTTTTTCTTTCAATGGAAATGTGTGTGTATGTTCAGGTGCATCTATCCCAGTTGCTATTGAAAATAAATTTGCAAAATTTAAACATTTACTCCTTATTATGTCTAGATAACACGTTTTTTGTTTTGTTTTTGAAAATACCCTCAAAATTAGTTTTTAGGAGGAGGGCCAATTTACAAGTTAAGTTTATGCCAAATTAGTCCCTTAGTTTGTATCCAGCAACATTCACGATTGTTTTTGAAAATTCAGACTTTTTAATCATTTAACAAAAAGGCGCATACACTCACAAACATTGTTCAATTTAAAAATATATTTGTAAATGTTAAATATTTGATTAACAAAATCGACAGCTCAATCAAAAATTGACTGTTACCATGTATATTTCTCTAAATCATTTTTTCTGTGCGTACACACAGACACAGACACACAGAGGAATTAACATGATACAGGTTTGGTTAGTCACTCAATAGAAACCGTCATGTGACCAATATCTTTTAGCAGCATGCTGTGTTGGGGATGACCAATTAAAAAAACTGGAAAAAGAAGTGATCAGTAAATAAGTTACTTCCCTCATTGTTGGGCAGTGATCACTAAAAACTCTTCTGTGAATTGAATAGAAAATTTGTAAAAAAATTCAACTAAAGGTCAAAAGGAGATAATTATAAATTAAATAAAGTTATTTCCCTTGGTAATGATATTCAACTTTTATGAATTTAAGAGTTAAAGAAACTTGTTGTTCACCATTCGTGGAAACAGAGTTATTAGCCTCATCAAAGTCGGTGCTGTATATAAATTAAATGGTCTGTTGAATTAACTTAAATCTCACTGGAGACAAAACTAGATTAGTTTGTGATGATCGTGAACTGGGTCTCATTCTGTGATCAGAGCTCATCAATTTGTGACTTTACAAAATCTGATCATCATTGCAAAGCGATTTCCAAACAGCTAAGGGCCACCGAACAAAGATTAAACAATAGGCTTACCAGACTAATCGACGTCTTGATTTACCTAAAATTCTTTGGAGACGTTTTTTAACTGCGACGAAAGTCGACGGTCCTGTGAATGGCAAAAGTTTTTTTTCATTCAGACTTTTTTTGGAATCGGTTCATAGGTTAAGTTATTGCTGTACAAATTAATGTAACTAAGTATCAGCTGAAAACCCACTAAGTTATAATAAGACATTGAATAGTACAGTTTTGATTATAGCGGGTTTTGATGTAGTACAGTTAAGGTAACTAAGTATAAGCTGAAAACCACTAAATTATAATAAGACCTTGAAGAGTACGGTTTTGATTATAGCGTGTTTTGATGTAGTACGGTTATCGTATTAACAAAATTGCTGTACAAATTAATGTTAACTAAGTATAAGCTGAAAAACCACATTAAGTTATAATAAGACCTTGAATAGTACGGTTTTGATTATAGCAGGTTTTGATATAGTACAGTTAAGGTATTGCTGTACAAATTAATGTAACTAAGTATAAGGTGAAAAAAACACACAAATTAACCGCACCATTCAAGGTATACCTGAATCCTGACCCATCTGGTAGGTGGCCTCAGTTAAGTGAAATATCATCAAAATGAGAATTGCTATAAAATGGAATCTTCAACTCAGATTTGAAGTTTCCATTAATTTTTAATTTGGACTAAAAATAAACATACACAACTTTTTTAACTGCAACAAAAGTCAACAGTTCTATGAATGGCAAAAGGTTTTTCGTTCAGATGTTTTTTGAATTGGTTAATAGCGTTGGTAAAGATAGAAAGATAAGATATAGAAAGTAGGTGAACACACTACACCATATTATTTCTTTTTTAAAAATCAATTCTCGCAGAATAAACAAAGTGAAATAAATAAATAAAGCAGACTATACAGTGTTTATAACTAATGTATACACTTCATATATATATATTTCTAACTCTTTCATTTCTCATTCCCAATGAATTATATTGAATTATATTTTCAGATGATATTTTTGTTTTGGATGTTTTAACAGGGATTAACTTGAAAAAAGAATTGGAAACAAATAGTTTTATTACAGAGACAAATGGTGTCAAAAATTGTATAAACGTCACAGGTTTTGAATAGAGTCTCCTCTTCTTTTTTAATTAGTTTTCTAACAAATACAAAACATTTTTTGCTTTAGTAGGGCAACCTCTATTCCTTTTTGCTGTATATAATCTTCAATCTGTAGTATGTTTCAAGCAAGAAGGCTTTGAAGAATTTAAAAAACAAAGTGAACAGAAATATCTATAATACAGGAATATTAGTCACACTATTTTTGAAAAAACCTTTAAAATATCTTGCAGGCATCATTTTATTTGGGGCAGCAAAAAGATTTCTTTAAAATGGTTAAGTTCAATTTTAGTTCATTTTGGAAACATTTAACAATTAAATAATGTCATTTGATTAACTCTTAAATTCATGGACCGCTTTAAACTGCTTATAATTGACAGTGAAACACTTCAATTAATAAAAAAAAAAAATTCATAGTGAAACTCTTCAATTAATAAAAAGAAATCACAGTGAAACTCTACAATTGAAAAAAAAACAATGGAACTCTTCTGTGAATTGAATATAAAAAGATTTAACAATTCACTTATTGGTCAAAGGAGATAATTTTATTCAGAAGTAATTTCCCTTGATATTGACATTCAAATTTTTATTCAATTAATAAAAAGAATTCACAGTGAAACTCTTCAATTAATGAAAAGTATTCAGTGAAACTCTTCAATAAAAAAGAATTCACAGTAAAACTCTTCAATTGATAAAAAGAATTTAGTGAAACTCTTCAATTAATAAAAAAGAATTCACAGTGAAACTCTTCAATTAATAAAAAAACTCTTCTGTGAATTGAATATAAAAAAGATTTAAAAATTCACTTATTGGTCTAAGGGAGATAATTTCAATCAGAAGTTATTTCCGTTGATATTGACATTCAATTTTTTAATTTGTTTTCAAGAGTTAATTATTTTGACTAGTATCTCCCCCTTTGTTAATTCAGTATTGTTTTAGCTGTTGGGCTTTCAAGTTTTCCTCAGGTGTATGTCACTTTTGGTAATCTTCAGTATTTTTTTCTCAACCTCCATCTCATCTGAGCTAAGAGACGAAGGATCATCTGGCACTGAAGTGATCAAAATAACAAAGGCGAGGATACTAGTTTGAATAATTCATTAAATAATGACAATATTTCACCTCCGAATTTCAAACAACACCTATCAATAATAATTTTCCTCCCTTTGGTGTTTACTACTATGTATTAAGGTCAAAAGTCTGGTATTGATTAATTTTTATTGTTCAACATCCTGAGGTATTTCACACACTCTTGTTATCTTCCGGAACAGAGCAAACTATATTTTTATAAGACAAAGCAGTGGACTAGCGGCCATGAGGTCTAAGATTTTTAACCACCTTGGAGTGGCTGATATGTACCTTATATCGGTCAGTAGATACCATGCAGTAATTAGACTGACGTAGGTTTCTACCAATTGTTTCCCAGCTTTTTATGATGAGCGTGGGTTACATAGTTCTAGTAGGAGAAGGAATAACAATATTTGTCTCTGCTTGACCATTCCCTCTCTAAGCTAGACTTGATAGTGTTCACATTCTCTGCAGGGACCGTGGCTTCACTTAGACAGTTCCAGTCTGCTATCACTCAGTGAAGAACTGTTTTCTTGTGCCAGTTTCAAGTTGCGTTTGAAGTTTGTATCTGTGGCCTCTAGTGTGTATGTGTGTGTTTGGTGAAAGGTTCAGTATGTGCTTGTTTGGGCAGATAGGGCAACAACAGTGAGTGTTGACTGAGTGTTGGTTGGTCAGGATGCGGAGGGTTTCTATCACACCAGCTGTTCTGTGCCAGTATGCGAGAGTTGGTATATCGAGCTGTTGCAGTCTGTTAGTGTTGGGGAGGTCCTTCGGTTCAGTCACTAGTTTAGTGGCTCTCCTCAGCACTTTTTCGATTGTGTCCTGGTCACGCTTCAACTGAGGAGACCATGCACATGATGTGTAGTCCAGGTGCGGGCAGATGAGAGATTTGTATAACATTGTGAATATTTCCTTGCTCATGAACTTTAATGTGTGCTGTAGGCACCCCAGAACTTTGTTGGCTTTGTTCAATATCGAGAAAATTTTAGTTTGTTGTCCACATACACTCCAAGGTCTTTCTCCTCTTCTGTTCAAGTGTGTGGTACTTGCCAGGAGTTGTTTTCATATGATATTTTTTCTGGGGATTATTTTTCTCAAGATGAAATTCCACCGAGTAAAATGCAAGGTCATGCACCTTGCATTTTACTCGGTGGAATTTCATCTGCATTAAGTGGGCCCAGGATATTTCTCAAGACATTTCTTTGTCCTGGGTCTTCCAACTTCCAGCAGTTATTTGGATAGTGATTCAACACAATTCCTACATAGTAATGAAAGTAATGAATGTCCTGAATCGGCTGATGAGATATTTCCATGATAATATGTTACACAGAAATATCCTGGTGCCAAGTGGTTAAGTGTATGAAAAAACCTTGTAGATTAGAGGTTCAAATGTCTAGTTTACAAAATTCATTACTACACACTAATAAAAAAAGAAGACCAATTTAAAACTAAAGCCTTTTAATTCCTTGTATAGCTTTTGATTTTTTGCCTATATTTAGCTGGTGTGGTGATTAATAGGTATGGCAAAAATAACTACACTATATTTTGGTACAAAGAAATGTAACTAAAAGCAAAGAAACTCTACTGTAGTAAGAAGTTAATTGAGTTTACAATGATAAGTACCAAATAGATACGTCTTATTTATAACTTGGGCTACTAGAATAATACCCACTATTAAAATTCTTAAATTCATAAAAAAAACTGAATGTTACTATCAAGGGAAATAACTTGGTCAGCAACAAAGTTTCAACTCTTAAATTCATAAAAAAAAAAAAGGTTGAATATCAACCAAGGAAATAACTTCTGATTAAAATTCTCTCTTTGACCATTAGGTGAATTTAAAAAAAAAAATTTTCTATTCAATTCAAAGAAGATTTCCATTATTTTTAATTCTATTCATTAAAGAATTCCACTGTTACAAGCGGTCCATGAATTTAAGAGTTAAAGAATTATTTACTTTGTTCTGCATAGGACCAATATTAAGTTTTAAAAATTTTTATTTTCATATTGGAGATCATGAAAATAATACAATAGAATTCACAGGGCAGTCAGGATGTTGAAAATGGCTTAAACAGCTGTAACATATACATCAGAAGGAATACACCAATACACAAGGGTCAGGATGTTGAAAATTGCCTAAACAGCTGTAACATGTACGTCAAATGGCATACACCAATACAAAAGACTCAGGATGTTGAAAATGGCCTAAACAGCCGTAACATGTATATCAGAAGGCATACATCAATACACAAGGGTCGGGTGTTGAAAATGGCCTGAACAGCCGTAACATGTACATCCGAAAGCATACATCAATACACAAGGGTCGAGCGTTGAAAATGGTCTAAACAGCCGTAACATGTACATCAGAAGGCATACATCAATACACAAGGGTCGGGGTGTTGAAAATGGCCTGAACAGCCATAACATGTACATCAGAAAGCATACATCAATACACAAGGGTCGAGTGTTGAAAATGGTCTAAACAGCCGTAATATGTACATCAGAATGCATACACCAATACACAAGGCGGAACTACATTCATAAAAATGTTAATTTTAAAATTTTAAGGTTTTTTTCCAAATTTTGAAGTTTTAAAATTTTCATATTTTATAACATCCAGAATACTGAAATTGAAAGTATTTTTAAATATTTTTCATTTGCATTGTTTACAATGTGTGGGTGGGTGTGTATTTTTGATGGAGATGAAGCTGATGCTGAAAAATGCTATAAAATTGAAAACAATAGTTTTTAGAAGATAAAATGGCCACATAATTATCTATTAAATTCATATAAAAAATTGAATACCAATATCATGGAAAATAACTTCTGATTAAAATTATCACCCTTTGGTTTAAAAATTTTTTTAAAAAAGAGTCAATATCACAAAGGGTTTAAGAAATGCTGTTATCTGAAGCACTGACGAGAAAATTCCTCAGAACAGCATTTTCATTTTTTTTTTCATTTTTTAAGTGATCTACTGATATCAGGCAATTTAATGTGGTTAAAGAGACTAGTGTTTCTTTTTCATTTTTTTTTTATTCACGCAAAAGCTTGATAAATAAAATTGAACACAGGATAGGGATAAGTTAGGAGTAGTGTTTTTTAGTGTAAGGGTAGGATTAGGGCTGGGGTTGGTATTGCTATATTTAGAGTTTAGGTATAGGTCCATCAGCCATTTTCACTTCAGAAAGTGGAAAAATGTTGAAATTGTTGTCTGCTTCTTTGACTTTAAATTCGCCATCAGCTGCAGTGTATGACTCAGCTAATTCAGATCGCTTCACAGCCTTTTGGCTAAGATCAAAGTGTAGTATCTGTTCCTCAAAACCGCTATGACCTAGAAGTTCAGAGAACCACGGCCCTTCGGGGGTCCTTGTGGCATGCTCAGGTATCGTCCTGGGAGAAGTTGCGCAGGATATCTTGTCCAGCTGGTTGGGAGGTGATCACCATAAGCATGCTCAGGATTCATCCTGAGAAGCTTTTGGGATCCCCCCCTTTATCCTGGTCCTCGTGGCATCTGTCTCAGTGACAGGGATTTGGGATTCTCCCCACTCAAGTCTCTAGTCACGCGGACATGGGATCCCCCTACTGAATCCAGCACTAAATGACCCACCAAGGGTCGATGTGCCATTAAACAAAACAAACAAACAATCGGCTAATTCAGCTAACAGCAGCAGCCATTTGGAAACAGGAAATGTCAGTATTGCCGAAGATAATTTTAATCAGAAGTTATTTCCCCTTAAAATTGACATTCCATTTTCCCTTGTATGAATTTAAGAGTTAATCCTTTCTGCAAATCTCAAGGACCAATAACATTCCAGTCAACATTTCCTAGCAGAATTGATGACAGAGTACATAATATTACCTAAAGCATAATTTATCTAGAACACTAAATCATCATTTAAGCCTAACAGATGTCCACAAAGAAAATATAGCAAAATATGGAGAGAAAAAAATGAATAAGAAGAAAGAATAAAACAAGAAAATGTAATGAGATGAAAGATTAGAAATGACAAAAACAAAACAATGTTGAAGATGATAGGGAAGGGAGAAAAGAAAGGACTGATGAATTTTGTTGTTTATTACACGGTAAGTAAAGTATATCTTAGGATGTGGAAGAAAGAGTTTGTCAGATAATTAAGAGAAAATGTAATAAGTCAGTCTTATTATTATACTTATTGCTGGGACAACGCAATGGTTTCAGGTGTGTACTTAGGCTGTGAGTGGAATTGGTAAGATAAAAACTACAAAGATGAAGAGGATAGAAAAATATGCTATGCATAACATATTATTATTATATTTATCATCATTATTAATCACCGCTACCAAAGGTTTAGGTTATTCATATGTTCACACATTTATATGTATCCGGACTTCGCCCAGCCCTAACTGTTCATAGTAGAAACTTTTTTGCACACGCACTCCACTCAATGAGTAGGGAAAATGCTTTATTTTTTGATTTTTTTGTTGTTGAAAATTCCACTCCAAAATAGGTTTTTAGTGTGTGTGTGTGTGGGGGGGTTCAATTTTATCTATCTATGGAGCCGGACCTCACTAACCATTCATAGTAGAAACTTGAATTTTTAGTGGGGGCGGGGGGAGGGGGGTTCAATTATCAATGTAATGGCGCTGAGTCATAATTTCCCTTGGAATGCTAGTTATTATTATTATTATTATTATCATTATCATCATTATTGTTGACCACTGCTACCCACAACAGACCGGTTTGAACACTGTTGCTGGGTTTAGGTTATTCACGTGTTCTGACATTTATATCTATCTATGTATCTGGACTTTGCCCATCCCTAACCGTTCATAGTAAAAACTTGAAATTTTGCACACACACTCCCCTCAAAGAGTAGGGAAAATATTTCTTTTGTTTTTTGAAAATTCCCCACCTAAATGGTCCATTAGTTTGTGCCAGCAGCGTTCATGCTTATTTTTTTGAAAATTTGGACTTTTTAGTGCCCAACAAAAGGCAAGAGAAGTAACTTATTCACTGATCACCCCTTTTTCCAACTGTTTAATTGATCACCCCCAACACAGCATATATGGGTGGTGGTGATTCATAATTTACCTTGGAATGCTAGTTGTCACTAGTTTGACTTTCCTTTTCTCTATTCACACATTTGCTTTCCCCACTCGAGATATGCAAAATTACTCAGGTCACCAATATCATCGAAAATCATTTGGGGAAAAAAAAACACATCACACCTTCTTCAAAAAGAAACAATTATTATTTATGCCTATTATCATATAATTTCATTGTATCATACCTTTGTCGATTGAATATACACAGGGTATATGTTAGGAAAGCCAGGAGGGAAAAGAAGAATGCATTAAGATACACGGGCGGCAGGTAGATAAACTGGATAATAGGTGATATCTTAGTGATATGTCATTTAGATTGTATTTTATTTTATAGAAAATGTTTTTCCTTGCATTTTATAATAATTATCTTTAGTAATCCAAAAGAGAAACAATTACTAACAAAACAGGTCGGGTTAGTCACACAATAGAAACTGTCATGTGACCAATGTCTTTTGGCAGCAAGCCATGTTGGGGTGATCAATTAAAAAATTGGAAAAAGGGGTGATCAATGAATAAATTACTACTCTCTCCTTTTTGGGGGGCAGTGATCACTAAAATAGTCTGAATTTTCAAAAAAACAAGCGTGAATGCAGCTGGACACAAACTAAGGGATCAATTTATCATAAACTTACATTGCAAATTGAATCCTCTTGTAAAAACATATTTAGGGGGGGGAATTTTCAAAAAACGTTTTCCCTACTCATTGAGTGAGTTTGACGAAAATAAATAGAAGAGAGAGAAAGGGTCACAGGGATAATAGGAAAGACTAGCATTCCAAGGGAAATTATGAATCACCGCCA
>VCCN01001818.1:1624929-1638399 GCA_006491835.1 Architeuthis dux
GATGATGATGATGATGATATATGAATTAAAACACAAAGAATTTATTGACCCATGTTCAGTTTATCCATAGTTTGATTGGAATAAAAATAAAATCAATTGTAACAGTGCTCAACCAAAATTTAAAAAGATTGGGAGCTATATTCAATATTACATAAACATATAATAAGACTATTATATTTTGAATATAATGATTTATAATACTTCATCTAACAAAAGTTTTTTAAAAAAACCCGAGAAAATTATAATTGATATTGCAATCTTTACCTCCCCCCCCCCACTATCAACTTAATTCAATTCAAGGGGAATAACTTTTAGTCTTTTAGACATTATGCCTGGACCCCTGTATTATCATAGTGCCCCAAAAGAATTAGCAAGAAAGTACTTACAACTTCCGTTGAATTCAACTGTTCATGTACAGGTGAAGACGCACTAGCATCTACAGCTTTTATCACAGAAGTATTGGAGGACGGCGAACTGTCCGCTTCCATCTCTTTTTTGCATTTTGTTTTGTCCACTTGGTCACTCGCACTGACCTCCGACGAATCGGCACTTGTCTTGACATGAGCTTTCGTCTTTTCCTGATTATAGTTCTCTTTCTTTTCTTCTTTGACCTTGGCCAAAATTTTGCCCTCACCCTGACCTTTGACCGTCTCCTCATTATTGTTGTCGTCATCATCATCATCTTCAGGGTCCTCCATTTCGATATCGTCATCGTCATCTTCATCTGCTGCTATGTCCGGTGACATGTCGTCGTCGTCGTCGTCTTCTTCCGATGCCGGTGCCACCGGTGGCTTTGCCGGTTTTTTAGCACTGTTGTTCTTTTTGGGTGACACTTTCACTGGCTCTTCACGTTCCCTGCTGTCTTCGCGGTAATTCTTGCTGACCATCTGGGCCTGTCTGCGAGATTTTTTGGTCGGAACTACCACTTCTTCATCATCATCTTCTTCCTCTTCTTCTTCTTCTTCACTTTCTTCTTCCTCTTCATCGTCATCGTCGTCGTCATCCCATCCAGATCGACGTTTAGACTTTGTTTTCTTTTTGGCCTGAAGATAAAAATCAAAATGAGTACAATGATGGCGTGGATAATTAGAAATGTTTAGAGGACATGACTATAACAATATATGGGAATAACAGCTCACAATGATGCATTAGTAGTCATGAAACACCAACAATGAGACTAGTGTGTATAATTCAGTGCTTAATGAAGAAGACTACCTAGTGTGAAGAAAAACTAATATTAAAACTATATCTGGGCTTTTTCTCAAAAGCAGTCTAGAAGTAATAAAATCTGCACAATCAAAACAATATAAAATACTAGTTAGCCTTGTGGTGTCATATATTTTAAAACCTTCCCCTAGGTTCATTAAGTATGCATGCCAAATTTGGGATTTTTTTTATACACATATGCAGCCTATTTGAGGCCTACTATAACCGTTTTAGGCACTGGATAAAGTCAAAATACATGTGGTGTAAAAAATACAGTTGTTTTAGGAACTCTCACGCACTTTTTAAGTTGGGGATTTGCAAACTCATGCATTAGAAGTTACTCCCCTTGAATTACTATTTGAATTCCCTAGTATGAATTTAAGAGTTAATCAAATAAAATCATTACAATCATCGACAGTAAGTTATTTATAATGGAAAATGACACAGAGATTAGAAGATGACATTTTGGTAGGTTATACATTTACTTACTTTCTTGGGTGTAGTGCGTTGTACAGTCTTTGTGCTGGATACTTTCTTAGAACTAGAATTTGAGTTGGAATTTGATCTGGAAGAATTATGTGCCACTGCTGCTCTTCTCTCTGCATAGACCTGTGCGGCTGTACGAGCACTCGTTTTCTTGTTGGGTTGGAGAGCCTGTTCGCGTAGTCGGTGGGAACTCAGAAACTCGATTGAATTTTGTGTACCCAAGATTGTCTGAATTGAAAAAAACAGAAAATACAATGACAAATTTTACTGACAATTTCAAAAAAATATTTTTACCATATTATTACAAATGTCGTATTTTTAACTTTTCACATTATTTGATAGTGTTTTCGAAGTGATAGAAAATAAATATGTGAAAACTACAATGATGAATTTTAATAACAGATGTACAAAATGATTTTGAAAGTGTCACCAAAAAAGTACATTTTCAAATAAGGTGGCCAAACAACCAAACAATTCCACCATGTTTAATGCAAGCATTTTCTATTATCATTGACTTCTTTAAATATTTTAGACTCTCATTATGGTATTTTGGATTATAATGAGCAGATTCTGAGTATTTGATCAGAGTAAATAATAGTTTAATAACACTGGGCAACAGGATTTTTGTTCCTGGGTAGCGAGTGTTATTTTCTGATTTTCTCTCAAGGAAGCCTAAGACTTTGAATTTCATTTATGGAGTAAATACTGAAAGGCGAAATCAGTCCCCAGTTAGAAGGCGGAGTATAAGTGTTGGCTTGTCTTAAATTCTCAAATGAGATATTATCATTCAATGATTTTGTTGTAACTATTACACTATGCAACACGACTTTTCCTGGGTAGTGAGTGTTATTTTCTGATTGATTATGTGTAAAATAATAATAGAAAATGGCTATTATTCTCGTCAAACTTTGCTTTTGCGGCCAGGATAGTGATATTCATATGTAATCGTTTTTCTTACTTTATGAGATTAAAAATGTGCAAATGTTGCCCGTAGTCCAATTGGAAATAAGTAGGTTTCAAATTATCACTGTCCTGGTCGCAAAAGCAAAGTTTGAAGGGAATAATTGACATTTTCTATACTTTTTACACGTAATCAATCAGAAAATAACACTTATTACCCTGGAACAAAAAAAGAAGTTTTAAAAAGAATTTCAGTGTAATCAATGTCCTTTGCCACATATTCAGTTCAGTTGGCTTTGGTCACTGTGTAGGGTATGTAGGGTACTGGGGCAGTTGGCGATACAATTCAAAGGTAGAACACGCCAGCTTTCATTCAAGGTTCCAGACTTTTCCAGACTCCAAACTTTTCTACTAAAATTTCTACTGAGAAGAGAAGTAAAATTCTGATTTTTGAAAAGCTGAGGTCTCTTAACTAGAGGTCAGTCAAATACTCGTAACATCTTTGAAACATAAGTAGTAGGAATGAACAAAATGGACAAAAATTTCAGCTTGAAACCGACACGCGAGGAATTTAAAAATTTGGCAAAAACCAGCATATTTGATTTTAATAAAATTTTAGATACTTATTTATTAAAGGATGAATTTTTAAAAAAATAATTTTCCATTTCAAATTTTGGAGAAGAATTTTTTCTACCCCACCTTTCATTAATTTGATGATTTATTTATTTTATACAATGATGCTTTCGTTGATTTTTCACACATTTTACAGATATATATTTCAAGATACTAATTATGTTTACCTTTTTTAGAATAATATCCAGGAACTGCTGGAACAGAACTCTTACTTTGGGATTAAAAGAACAGGAAACTTAAGTAAAATAAAAATTTTCTGAAAATTTTTAGTTTTAATCAATTAATTATAATTAATATAATTCATTTTTCACACAATATTTTCTTTTTAAAAAGATTTTTCATCATTTTTATCGATTTATTTTGACATTTTTTAAATATATATTTTTTATATGACCAAAACTTATATAAAAATACTATAACAAGGATGAATAATTAAATATAGCAAAATGATGAAAAAATATTTACCGGCTGTATTTTTCATATATTTTATTCTGTTTTTTCTTTATGTAAATTGACCGCTATTTCAAATTATTGGAGCTGCAGATAACAACATGCCTTTTTTGCACGGCGCAGCTGTCGTGCATCTTAATCTTGTTTATTTTTTCCACTCATATGTGTACTGCATTGTCTACCATACATTTTTTAAATCAGGTGTCGCTTACACGCTTGAAATTTTTGCTCATTTTTGTTCATACCTAGCAATAAACCTATTCAATTAGTCACACACAAATCTTACCCGACTTCCTTTGGATTTTACACGTAATTCTTCGGCTTTCCGTTTTCTTGCCTCCGCCTTCTTCCGCTCCTCTTTTTCGTCTGCTTTCCGCTTTTCTTCAGACTTCCGCTTCAGTTCTGCTTTCCGCTTTTCTTCTGCTTTCCGTTTCGCCTCCCGCTGCCGTCTCCGCTCCTCCTCTTCCTTTTTCTGTTCCTCTTCCCGCAGCCTCTGTTCTTCCTCCCGCTTCTTCCGCTCCTCTTCCATCTTCAGCTGCCGTGAGGACTCAACCACCTTGGTTTTCTGAATTACAAAAACAAAAATTCAAGTCATTCACTACATCTTTTTATCGTTATGTACTAAGCAAGATTATGGTACTGCTCAAAAGTACCAATATTTTGTCTTTCAAAAACTGTATAAAATTATAAGAAATCTGTTGAGCTTCCTTAATTGTTTGGAGCGTCCCCTTCAGGGCACATGCCTTGGCAAAGCATATGAAGATCCTGGGATGCCCAGTCATCTGAATCCCCCTCTCAGCCTTGCTGATGTAGTCCAAAGGAAAGCAGAGAGCGATACATTTGGCATCAGTTTGGCTGCAGGAGCTGACAGAAGGATGTCAAAGTTGACATCCAACTGACTTAAGGGGGCTCCACTCTCTGGTTTGGAATTAGGGTTTGTATTCACCCGCTCCCTCACAAGAGCAAGATGTGACACAAAATTGTCTTTCTCCCAGACTGGTTGCCTTCCCAAGGCTAGAGAGTCCATTCTGCCCTGCTATTTTACCCATAGCTGAGGCAGAAGAGATGGATTCATGCCTTTCCCAAGGGCATTAGTGCAAAGTGAACATAAACAATCTCACCTCCATGTTTAGGGCTAACAAGAGAGAATCTTAAGATATCTCCTTATAAAAACTTTACAGGTGATATTTCCTCAGTAAAAGACTATCTAATTGTAAAGTGTTGGGGTAATGGTTAGCAAGCTAGTCTCGTGGAACATTACTACTGAGTAAGGTGTTCGATCCTCACTAGGTACCCCATACATGTGGCCTTGGGCCAAAGTTAAGCTTAGTTTAGTAAATATCTATTTGTAAAATGTTGAAAGTTGAACTAAGAAAAAATGACACATCAGATTTTAACTGAAAAGTTGTTTTCCACAGTACAGTCGTCCCCAGTTGTAATGCGGGTGTTGGGGTCCAAGAATGTTGACTCCGTTATAACCAAGCCGCAATAACCAGGGTTGCCAATTTAGCTATTTTGAAGCTAGATCTAGCTATTTTGTGGATATATCTAGCTCTTTTGTAGCTAGATTAATATTTTGCTGTCCACCATTCACCTGCATTATAACGCGAACCGTGCTAAAACGGGGGGGGGGTGTATAATGTAGTTTCCTTTTGAAAGTGATTGAGTTATCTCCCTTGAAAAATTCCTTATCAATGAGCTTTTCCGAGTTCTAAGGGAGTTAATTCAAGTTTAAAACAAAACAAAAAAAAAAAAGAAACTTACCTGTAGTTTCGATAATTTTTCCATTTTCTTTTTGATATCCTGCAAAAGAAGACAAAAAAATAATAGGTTTTATTTAAGCAGAGGTCAAATAGAAAACAATTAAAAGAAAACAATTTTGCATATAAAACATGATTTTTTTTCGTGGCTATCTCATTCTTTCTTACAAGATTGCTGAATTGTATTCATCATAATTTCTTGGTTATATTTGCATGACTGAGAGTTTTACAGAAATTCTTTTAATGTTTGTCAAAAAGAGTCCATTGATATGCAATTCTCCAAATACTGAGCAAATCTTTGTTTCAATAAATTTTATCTAAGTTCCTCTGCATATTATAAATCACTGATATTGTTGAAAGGCTTTCTATCTTTTTTTACCTCTTTTCATGGTAAGATGTTAATAAAGGGAAATAAATCAAATTTTCTTGTAGTTTAATAGAATTTTTCTTACCTCTTCAAGTTCTTTTTGTTTCTGTGCTTTTGATTTAACTTCCTTCTTCAGAAATCCTTCAGGAATATTCATTTTCTGCTCAGATGAAGAACATCTGACAAAAGAGATATGGCCAAATGAAAAGCTTATAAATGCAATGCTTCGCCCTTCATTTCATATTTACATTCTCATGAACGACCCAAAGGTTAGTATACAATAAAACTCACCACGTCAACCCTAACCCCAGAAATATATCTGCTAATCAATAAGCAAGTCCTACAGTTTAAAACCCATAAGAACCCAGACCCATTTCTACTTGAAGGAACATTATGTGGGATTCTGGGTAGGCAAATTGATACACAGTCATGTGACTGCACCAAGATATTCAGTAGATGTCACTTAGTACACTTCATGAATTAAAATCAAGGATAAAATTTAATATTATATAAGAGACTGTGCAGATCAATTAAATTGTATGTGACACCGATGTCACAGTGGGTTCTTATGGGTTAATACTTATTTCTAATACACTGTAATTTTTATATAAAAAATTATTTAATCACATTTTCTATAGACCAGTGGTTCCCAAACTTTTTTTAAATTGCAACCCACTATTTATGACCACAGCTTATTAACTTTATTGGAAAAAGATTTTGACTCTTGATTTTTTTCCTAACTAGCCAATTGAGTATACATTTTGTACAAAAAATATTTCTGACTTACTGCTAGAGTAAAATGTCTGTCTATATTTATTTCTTTTTCATTTTTGAACTTGAAGCACTTTGTTGATTTAGCAACTATTAACTATATATGATCACTTGAGGACCCGTCAGCCACATGCAAATATTGTAGCCACACAGACAACATAATCCATGGTCTGCAAGCTTTGCGAAGTACACTTGTGCTTAAACAAAGACAGAAACTGTTTTGAGGCATACCACACACCATTAAATTAGCCTGTTCTTGGCTCGCACAATAAAATTTTAAAATCAACCCAGTGTTATTCTTTTTGTCAATATCAATTTGGTTGTATCTATTCATTATATTGAATGTTATTCTTTAATTCTATGTTTTATTTAACTTTCTACTTTAATTTTTAATTCTTTTATATTTTTCCATTTTTGGCCACTGTTTGGGTGAGGTACCATATTCATCAGAGGCAGTTTTGCCCCCCATAAACAAAAAAATTTCAGAAATCTTGCAACTGAAAATATCTTGTAATTAGGTTTAGTTTAATATACAAAAACGTTGTTTCGATATCTAAAATATTTTCAAGGGTGTCCTATAGAGGGTTAAGTTGCTAAAACAACAAAAGGTGCTTCACATCCAAATTAATTGAATATTTCATGAAATTTTACATCCATAACAAATGCAATTTCTTCTTATACATAAAAAGAATTCTGTGAGAGTGCATACAGAAAGATTTCTTCAATTATTATAACCTTTATGGGGAGACCTCATGATATAAAAGGAATTAAGCATAAAATTATACACACGGGAGATAAGACAAAAATGATTGAAAGCATAAGAAAATTTAGTCATGGGTGAATGATATTTTGTGATAAAGACTACAGGGTAAATGACATTAAAATAATTTAAGAAACATTGTCTTAAAGTTTAACAAACAGCTCTAATATACCAGACATAGATCCACATACTTATTCTTGTTTTTATGTTAAGTGGATTTGGCTAAATTGTCCAAATAAGATTCATAGTAACATTTTTTTTTTAGCTGGGCAATGGCAAGTCCCCTTGCTGCTTTAATACCATCATTAAACTCTCCAGACTTTCTGGTCGTTTTTCATGCTGAAATCTAATCTGTCCCAGTTAAGAAATCAATTTTCCTCTCAAAAAAAAAAAAAATAGCAAGTTAAACAATGAATCAAAGATAAAAATGTCACTCACTTGTTATGTGATAAGTCAGGGTTCATTAAACAAACCCAATCATCTGGAAAATCACGGCCAACATTGTTGGCAGAATACGGTAACGTTCTCCATTTGAGACAAGCATCTACGAGAAAAATACAGGAAAAAATTTCAATGAGAAAATCTTTTAGGGAAAATATTTCAACTCTTAAATTTAGACAAAGGAAATAAAGTCAATTTCAAGGGAAATAACTTCTGATTCAAATTATCTCCCTTTGACCATCAGGTGAATTTAAAAAACATTTTTCTATTCAATCTATTGCAAGCAGTTTCAAGCAGTCTATGAATTTAAGAAATAGGTTACTGTTATTTGGTATTGAGTTAACAAAATCTAAATAGTTTTTATCAGATTTGATTGAGAAATTCGTTAATAATGTCATTACAAGGGAGATCAGAAATATGAGAAAAGAGCAAAGGAGAGATATAAAAAAAACTAGAAAGGACTGAGTGCATATCTCTGCCAATGCTGTATACTAAGTAAAAATTGAATGAAAATCAGTTCATATAGAATTATGATGTAGGGGAAGTAACTGTAAGTTTCGATTTTCAATATTTCGCAATCAGTACTTACCACACTGTAATGTTGAACTAACTTGCATTGCTCTCCGTCGAGCATATTTTGGGTCTGTCGAGGGCGGATCTTTCCATCTCGTACTAATATAACCAAAATTTGACCTAAAAATTAGAAAACAACATAGAATTAGTGAAATAGTTATAATCTTTAAAATAAATATTTAGGAATTAAAAAGCAAAAATATATATATATATATAACGTTGCATTTTTTTACAAACACCCTGTATATTATTTATATATATTTATATACTTATATTTATGAGCAAGAAATAAATAATTTTTAAAACTACTTACCAGAAACTTGTAATTCCTGTTTGATCTGGAACAGAATTAAAAATTTTAAAAATTAGAATTTATTTTGATGTAATTGTTGATTGATGCTAAACTCAAAATTCATAGATTATTCATTTTGGAATTTACAAGTCATTCAAAACTTATCAACAGACAAAAATATCTCAATGAACAATGACAACAAAGTATTATTCACAATTATTAAGTTCTCTCACAAACAGTGTAGGTATTTACTGCTTTATTCTAGCAATCAGCCAGTAATGAGCATCTATGACTGGCAAAGAATATAATCTCAAATGCTAAATATCTCAAGGTGTGGCTTCAGTAATACGATCCTATTTCCCAAAATATGAACTGCACTATTTGTTGATTAATTATCTATTGAGATGAATATGTTCCATATTAATTTCTATAAAAGACCCTAAATTATTGACTTATTATTCTAAAGATGGTCCTTAGAATTTAGCAATCTTCCTATCACACAAAATTAATATGAATAATACAATTATTATCTTAGAAGCTGATGTTTAATTACTTACCTGATATTATATAAGGAATTAAACATCAACAACTAAGATAATAATTACATTATTCAGTTTTGTGTGATAGGTGCTAAATTCTAAAGACTATCTTTAAAATAATAAGTCAAGAATTTAGAGTCTTTTATGGAAAATAATGTTACATATGTTTCTCAATAGGTTATTATTGATATTACTATTGTTTCATGTTTTTGATTAATATATTGTCATTGTATATATCAGCATATAAGTTGACTTTTTAAGCATCAAGAATTTTCCCTAATGAATCATATTAGTCGGTTTAGACCCTATGAACTTGACACAATGCTGCCTTATTTTGGTCCCCTAATGGATCATATTAGTCTGTTTAGAGACCCTATGAACTTGACACATGGATGGACGCAATGCTGCCTTTTGGAGAGTCGACTTTTTAAGCATCAAGAATTTTCCCTAATGGATCATATTAGTCTGTTTAGACCCTATGAACTTGACACTGATGGAGACAATGCTGTCTTATGTTGGAGAGTAGTCATTTTAAGCATCAAGTATTTTCCCTAATGGATCATATTAGTCTGTTTAGAGACCCTATGAACTTGACACTCTGCTGCCTTATGTTGGAGAGTCAACTGATCCAGCCAATATTGGATTAAACTTGAATTAACACATTAGTTTTGGGGTCTAATTATATGCCGGCATATACAGTGTAATCCTAAGAAATATAGAAAAAAATAAGTGAAGAAATAACAAGGTGCAATCCGGAGGAAAGTATGAGGTCCCCAATCTTAAATTAATAAACATGAAATAGATGTGGGTAAAAATGTTCCCTCTGAGAAACAGCAAATAGATAGAGGCACAATGACAAAACTACTGCTAATATAAGTTACAATGCTTCAGAATATAAGTACTTTGGAAACAAATGAAAGTTTTCTCAGTGAACTTACGAATATTCAGTTCGTTCCAATAATTCTCCATATGTTCCCCCATGGCCTTCATCAAGTAGCGGAATTCTTTAGCATCAGCAAAGTCTTGTTTGTTGTGGGTTGGTTCCAACACCAAATATGGAACATCCACAATACCTGGGATAAAAGGTAAAATAACATTCACAGTCAACAACGATAAATAAAAAATTAAAATGAGTAATTAAGTGCAACCTATGGATTTATATAAATTTAATCAGGTCAATGAAAACATTTTTAGAGATACATTAATAAATCCTATCAAACCCCACTTCCTTAAATTTTAAAATGAATAAGAAAAATATAAATATACTTATCAAAACCTACATTCATTACATTAGATATAAAATATAGAGATGCGTATTCTCTAAATTAAATGCTTGAACAATTTTTGGGATGCCTGGGGCATTAGGCAATGAACCCCTTCAAGTGTAATGGGAAGGTGCAGCCTGGGGGTACGGCCCCCTGAAACCGGACACATCATATACTTTTTAGCCACAGGACGAATCCAGGGCCGGGGGAGCATCAGCATTAATGATAACATTTGCTGGAGAGGGGAAGCAACTCTAGTTATTATAAATAGTTGAAGTTACGTCCCTTCTTTTTTTAACTTTGTTTGATGGGGTTGTACACTGGCAAGTCATGTCAGATTTCAAACATGATTCCATATTTCCAACCACCATTTCTTTAAGTGACCAACATCTCAATATCAATCACTTGATCAGTTCAAAATAGTCAACAATATGGAAAAAATGGTTCCTTTTGAACGCAACATCCAATGGGTTTATACTTAATTTCATGACACATCTACAGATTATCGGCGACACACTAGAGTGACGGGCTGACCAATAAATAAAATTTTTTATTTTCCTAGTTAACTTATGTCAAAATATTAATTTAATGGCATTTTTATGAATTAAAAGTAATGTATAAACTTACCAACAATGCCACTGCAACATCTGTAGAGAAAAAGAAAGAATGAAATTTTAATGAAAAGTAATTACTTTAAAAAAAAAAAAACCTGTTTTGTATAAGCGGTTATTGGTCGAAAACAAAAAAAGAAATATTAACAGAATATGAACAAAACAATATTCTGTGCTTCAAGAGAAAGTTTATTTCAAAGTTATTCGCTTTTAGAACGTTTTAATACTAATTATTGTTTAAAAGTGTTTTTTAAAAAGAGAAAAAGATAAGAAATGAATACAATTCACACATAATTTTACTTTTGTTAATCAGAATCAAAACCAAAAGGTTTTTAATTTCTTTATACTTAAAGCCGTACCTTTTCATTGACCATTTTTTTTTGCTTGAAGTCCAAAAGAAATTTCAGTGCATTATCCTTGACTTTGTAAAAATTGAAATTTTATTAAAAGGAAAAATTGCACAAAAGATATTAAGCCTGCTTCTCTATCTGTATTTATTTATAACAACAAAATCATTGAATGATAACACTGTGCAACTTTTAACTTTTTGTTTGTTCCTGGGTTGTGAGTGTTATTTTCTGATTATGTCTAAAAAGTATAGAAAATGTCAATTATTCCCTTCAAACTTTTGTTTTGCGACCAGGACAGTGATAATTTGAAATCTACTTATTTTCAACTGGACAATAGGCAAATTTGCACATTTCTAATCACAAGTAAGAAAAACAACTACATATGAATATCACTGTCCTGGTCACAAAAGTTTGAAGGGAATAATAGCCATTTTCTATACTTTTTACACTTAAGCAATTAGAAAATAACACTCACTACCCAGGAACAAAAATCGCGTTGCATGGTTTAATAGTTATAACAAAATCATTGAATGATAATAATATCCCATCTGAAAATTTAAGACAAAAACAACACTTACACTCCGCCTTCTAACTGGGGACCAACTTTTTCATACATTCTAATCAATCGGCTGCAATTGTAGACAAAAATTCCATCCTGGTTCCTCCTTTCAATATTTACTCCATAAATGAAATTCAAAGTCTTAGGCTCCTTGAGAGCTCTGCAAAGAGAAACAAGAATTGTATTCTTTCAGGTTGCACGGCATCAAATCAACAAAGTTACTATGGACCACCTGAACAACAAGAGCAACAAAGAAAATGAAAACTTTATAATCATGATATAGTCAATGCAACAAACAACAGTCCTCTTTAAGATTGTCTAAAGCTATCAGAAAAGTTTTCTGACAAAAAAAAAGTTGATACTCTTTTAGAATTATGTCAAAAAGAGAATTTAAAATCTTTAATTTGAAATGCTTAAAAAAGGACAACTGGACATATAGGTCCCTTTTTTTTTAATACGCTCTAGATAACCATAATCTGGTACAGGAAATATGCGGTTAATGCGTTCTCAAATAGTGGCAAGCTAATCGAAACTGCATTAATTGAACTTTGAGAAATAATCGAAACCTATGAGAAACAATGTAATTAATCCACAACTTCCAATTTTAAAAAGATTAGAAATGATTTATTTTTCAGCATTTATTGTCACAACTGGCCTTTTTAAAAAGCATTTGGCCATGAACTTTTCGGTTTGGTCATATTTTAATTTTGAACCATTTTGACTTCCTTTTTGTTTTGGTGTGCTGAAGGTATTTGCATTTGGTCGTTTTTGGCCAGCCTTTCCCCCTCCCAATTTCTTCTTCACTGGGTCGGCCACATCAAAGGAAGTCGAAAGGACATTGTTGCATTGCATTGAGACACACAGGTTGTCTGTTGAATTAGGTCAGTGTACTTCTTTGATATGGGAATGGCATGTCTCATTTTTCCACTTTTTAATTCTATTATTCGTTGTACAATCAATCTATGTGGACCAGTCCATTATGAGTTGTAGGATCTCAGTTAGAAGACACTATGCATAACCAAACATCATACAACCACACTCATGTGCATATTTGGCTTTTATATGTATAGATACTTCATTTAAAATGTTGTAAGCTTTTAATTCAATGTTCTTTTCTTCTTTATTATCCAACTTGTACTGATACACAGGGTATTTTAGAAGAAGAATGAGGTTAGTGGTGTTTACTCAAGCTAATCACCTGAGCTCCAGTAAAATCATTCATCTAGAATTTCATAAGATTCCATTGATGCAAGGATGGTTGTTGATCTGTTGAACTCACCTGAGTTTACGTTCAGCAATTTGTTGCCGTAGCTGGGCTTCTTTCCGACATTCATGAGCAAAAGTCTGGGCTTTTCTCAATTCAATCTGAAAGAATAAGAAAAGAAAACTCAGTAAGCAAGAAACAATCAGGAATATAAGTTTCTGCAAAGAATCTTTTACTGAAATGATACTAGAAATATGAAAAAAATGTAAGCCAAGAGACATTAAGTTATTTACAACCAAAGTA
>VCCN01001818.1:1639851-1658431 GCA_006491835.1 Architeuthis dux
AGAGGAGGTGTCGGCAATCATTTATTTATAGACACCTTTTTTGTTTCGACCACAGTAAAACACTGTCACAACATAGTTTGGGCACTGTAAACACATTAAATTTAAAATTCGCTGTAAAATTGCTTTTAAGTCAAACGGTGATAAATAAGACACCAACAGAATCAGAATTGGACATTCTTTATTATGGCATGCATAACAGTTTTGTATTAGTCAACATTATGGAGAATGAACACTTGAGAAACAGGGAAAAATTAGCGTTACTGCGACATGTTCACCCCAAAAACTGACTGTTTGGACTATCTACTATGACAAAACGACGAAATAATAAAGATGATATCAAGTCAATATTTTTACCAATGCCCAAATGAATCTTACTAATAGAAAATCAATAATGACAAAATCCCTAATTCCTTCTTGGAATAATGGAATTGGCAGGGAGATAACTTAACTCTTAAATTCATAAACTGCTTGCAACCACTTATAATTGACTGTGGAACTCTTCAATGAATAGCAGAAAAAAATAGTGGGACTCTTCTGTGAATTGAATTTCTTCGAGTTAAAGTTACAATTGTAAACAAATTAATAATAAATTTAAACAGAGCTAAAATTAATGGTCAGAAAACATACAGAATTGAAAAAAGGGCAAATATAAAAAATGAGCCATTATTAATTTTTGACTAGTATTTCTTTTTAAATTCAGCTGCTTTTCATCATCACCACTCAGACCATTCTACAGCCGTTAGAGTAGTTGTGATGGAAAGCAGCTGAAATTAAGAAAGAAATACTAGTCAAAAATGAATAACAGTTGACAATGCTTCATCTAATGATGATAATAATAAAGATAATATTGAAATGAGATTATAAAACAAATCTTAAGAAATTTAAATTTAAAAAACTTACACGCAAATCTTTGTTGAATGAAGAACCACATTTGTTTTCCAAATTTCTGGGAAAAGAAGGAAAAGTGAAAGAAAGAAAGAATTTAAAAGGATGCAAAGTGGAAAAAAATGGTAGATGAAAAGGAAGAAGATGGAAAAGAGAAAGAAACTGCAAAAAGGGTACTACCAAATTGTCTGTTCTAAATTTCATTCTACAGGTTGAGTACCCCTGATCTGAAACTCCGAAAACCAAAAGGTTCTAAAATCCAAAACTTTTTAAAAACCAACATAATGTCACAAGTGGAAAATTCCACATCAGACTTCACTGTAGTAGAATCTAAAGATGAGAGACAAAGCCGATTTCCAAGGCATTTAACTCATTCTGACTACAGTAAAAGCTTGGGTGTCTGTATAATACCTTAGAAACAAAACATTTACATCACAAACGATGAAAGATAAAATAGTCCAAATCAAAATAAATTGTCACCGCCAGATGTACATGCATTAATCACTGTATATTTTGCTTATTCTCTCATCTGTACAAAAATATTGTTGAAAATATCAAAAAAGGCTGCAGATACCCCTATGAGTAACAGTGATAAGAAAAAGAGGAAACGTTTATATTTATCTATAGCACAGAAAGTCAAGCTATTGGAGAAACTGGATAGAGGTATAAATGTATTACAAAATAAAAAAAGTATGAAATCCGAAACACTTCTGGTCCCAGGCATTTCTGATAAGGGATACTCAACCTGTAATCAAAACTTCATGTGGGGGTGACCAAATAATTCTTAGTCAAAAGTTTTCCTACTTACTTGGATTTGCTTTCTGCTTCTCGTGCTTTCTCAGCAGCCATCTTGGCTTCTTCATCTGCTCTGTTTGCTTCTTGTTCTGAACGCGTTCGGAATCGGTTCGAAGAATATTTGTACATTTTTTGCTTGTAGAGGCAGCACGCCAAACGTTTCGTCCGTACTTTCTTGTTTTGGATGTAGATCTTCATGCGGGGATCCATGTAAAGGACAGCAGTATATGCACGGAACGACTTGCGTTCAGGCATTAAACTGAATGCAATAAAAATTTAAATTAAACTTCATTTAGGAATATAAAGTTGCTTAAAATAAAATAATTACAACTCAATTATTTTTCAACTTTTCATAACACCACTCCATACCTTAGTCTTTTCTGATAATGACATTTCCAAACTGACAACACACTGTAAAATTACCTATCATATTATATATATCCATCACTCTATATTATCCACTCTTCACTTATATAAGTATCTTTGGTACACATACAACAGTGGGGTCCAAAGAATTAAGTTATTTCCTTTGAATACACGGACATAGATCAAAATGTTCCCTTACTTAAAAATTGTTTTTGATTGTGCAAGATGAGGTTAGAAAACAACAAAAAAGAGAAAGATGAAAGTATGTATTAAGTAAAAAAAACTTCATATAGTTCATCGCAAATAAATTTCCTTTTATTTAAGACTATTTCAAGTAAATTTGTGGCATAAACATCATTTCAAAAATTTAAATCATAATCGACACGGTTGTTCAACATTTTTGTAACATATGACTGATCATTCTATAATTATTTGATACACAATTTTATACAAAGTTATTTTATAGTTTATTTTAATACAACATTGTAGATAGATCTCCAATTCTCGGCCTTTTGGCAAAGTGTAGTATCTGTTCTTCGAAGCCGCCATGGCTTTAAAGTTCAGAGAACCACGGGGGTCCTTGTGACATGCTCAGGTATCGTCCTGGGAGAAGTTGCACAGGATATCTTGGCCAGCTGGTCGGGAGTCGATTACCATTAGCATGCTCATTCATCCTGAGAAGCTTTAGGGGATCTCCCCACCCCTTTATCCCGGTCCTCGTGGCATTTGTCTCAGTGACAGGGATTTGGGATTCTCTCACCTCAAGTCTCTAGTCACAAGACATGGGATCCCCTTCCTCCCCCTACTGAATTCGGCACTAAATGACCCACCAAGGGTCGATGTGCCTTTAAACAAAACAATCAATCTGTTATGTTCGAATATTTCCATAATAGTATTTTTCAGTCTATACAAGCACATAGTGTGGGTATTGTTACTCTAAAAAGTACAAGACCGATCACTTGGGAAACCTTTATTTTGTAAACTTGTTCTCTGACCAGTAAGCTGAGAATGAAGACTTTATGACTTCTAGTTAGAAACAGTCAACATAGGTTTCTTCAGTTTTCAAGTTGGTCTGGTTGGCGATTAAATGCGTGTACAGGCAGCACCAATGGAGCTGAAAATTTAAAGATTTGCTCCTTAGCAACTAGACACAAACTAAGGGACCAATTTAGTGCCATTAAACAAAGAATAAGAATAACATTGTAGATAGAAAATAACAGATTGTTCAAACAAAATGTAATAACTTTTTTAAATAATAGTTATTTATTTTAATTTAATTTTAAAAAAGTATTGTCTTTGAAATAGTCTTAAATAAAAGTAAATTTATTTGCGATGAGCTATATGAATTTTTTTTTACTTGATACGCACTTTAATCTTTTTCTTTTTGTTGTTTTCTAACCTTGTCTTGCACAATCGAAAACAATTTTGAACTAAGGGAACATTTTCTATGTCCTTGTATTCAAGGGAAATAACTTTTGTGTCTTAAATCTTTGGGCCCCACTGCTGTATGTGTACTGTATCTTTATATCAATAAACTTGTTCCTAAATACCTGTGTGTAACATTTTCAGGATTCCTGGACTTCTACAAAATTGATTCATTTTTTACAAGTTACCTTACTACACACAGGTCTATTAATGATTCTTTTGGGAGGGTAAGCTATCTATGCTACTCAATGACGACAACAGATAAGACCCAAAGCAAAACTTTTGACAAGCAAGGAACATATTTACCACAACCAGTATTTAGCTAGGAATAATCTTTATGTTGCTTTTTCCATAACCACAACATAGCAAAGGTTTAAAAAAAAGGTCATAATCAAGCAGAGAAGAGCAGAGTGGCAGAAGAAAGACAACATTTTTCACAAAGATTATGTTAAGAATTAAGGTGTTTTTCAAGATTATTAATTTGTATATGGATAAACTAATATCTAAAAGTAAATTTCTTTTTGGTACACATACAACAGTGGGGTCCAAAAATTTTAAAGTTATTTCCCTTGATTTAAGACAGACATATATGAAAATAATCCCTTACTTAAAAATTGTTTGAATACACGGACATATATGAATTTCCCTTGAATACACGGACATATAAGAATATATTTCTTTTTTACTTGATACACACTTTAATCTTTCTTTTTGTTGTTTTCTAATCTTGTCTTGTGTGATAGAAAACAATTTTTAAGTAAGGGATTATTATCAATTATGTCCATGTATTCAAGGGAAATAACTTTTTGTCATAAATCTTTGAACCCTACTGTTGTATGTGTACCTTTTTTTTATGTATTGTTGAAATATAAGAGTAGGCTCATATGATAAGTGCCCAACAAACCATTTTTAAAAAGTTGGTATTTTCGTTATTTTTAGAGCTACAATGCTCGGTTTTTTTAGAAGCTTGAACACTCTGAATCATAATGCAAGGTGCTCAAGCTTCAAAATAAAAAAAAAGAGCATTGTAAAAGAAACGAAAATATCAACTTTTTAAAAATGGTTCATCGGGCACTTATCGTACACACACACACTCAATTACTTTATGTTCTTTTCTTAAATTGCAAAGATGCACCATGGAATTTCTCCATTCTGCTTGTATTGATAAATAATCTAAAAATCAATATAAACAATGACTTTACAGATTTTCTTTGATATCCAACATTCAAATGTCATAACTACTAATATTGATTTTGCATGTAAACATTAAATAAGTTTGGTTTGCTGGGTTTAGTGGCAGGTCAACCTTTAGTAGGTCTAAACATTAAAGATTGCATCATATCCAGTGTTCAGTGAAAATAAACAATGAAAGCTTTATGGTCAGATTTGCGCTTCTGTAACCAATAGTCTTCTTAGCCTAATTGGTAAGGCAGCTGTCCTAGATAGGCAAGCTTCCCAAAGAAAAGTCCAAATCTTGTTTGAGGCTTATTTTTTTTTTTATTTCTGATCCTTATTAACAACTGTAGAATGATGGTCTGAGAGTACCAATGAAAAAAAAAATCAATAGAAATTAGACGAAAAAAAAAAATTGATAATAACTAGAGCAGCACCCATTTCCAAAGGTGCATGTTTGGAAGGGGCCGGACTTTATGGTGTGTGGGGCAGCCTGCCATAACTGAACCCAATCACATAATTACAGAAAATGAACAAAGCTTGTTTTTAATACAATACATCTAATCTCAAAAAGAAAATTATTTTTAAAATTTCACAAAAAAAGTAGAAAGCACTCAAAGAGGACATACCTCTGTCAACACTGCTGGAAAATCTGAATGAAATTCATTGAGAACTTTTGGAGATATCTCGTGGACAGGGAAAAATAATTGCGTTATGTGTTTTGGAGATATAACTACGACGTAGGGAAGGTAATTGTGCATGGATCCACTCCAAAATTTAAACAGTTTTTCCTTTGCGTATTGTCCACCCTTCCAGAAAATCTGAATGAAATTCATTCCAAACTTTTAGAGATATCTTGCATACAGTTATGAGCGTATAACAGACGAACCAACAAACTGACGAGACCAAAAACATATACCTTTCATTGACAGAGGTAAATCATTGAAAAAATTAATAATGAGCAACATACGATTCGCAGGAAAGAGCAGATCTGCTGCAATTCAGAAAAACATAACCCAAGTTTTATGAGAATTATAGAAAGAGATAAGATACGCTGTCTCTCCCTGCACCTTGCTTACACACAGATTCAGAAAAAACATGTATTATAAAGTATCTGCATTTTTTAACTCTTAAATTCATGGACCGCTAGTAACCGCTCATAATTGATAGTGGAACTCTTCTGTGAATAGCATAAAGATTACAGAAATCTTTTGTGACTTGAACAGAAATTTTTTTTTTAAATAACCTAAGTTCAAAGGGGAGTAACTTTAATCAGAAGTTATTTCCCTTGATATTTTAAATTAAATATTTTTATATGAATTTAAATGTTGAGATAAGCAAGTTTCTTTGAGCAGGTCCACACATCTTTGTTGTTATTCTGAATAATAATATACTAAATTCTCCTCTTGACCAATCACCAGTAAAGATACAATCCTCTAATCCCCCAAAAAAAGAAATAGTGATCCATCAAAATTTTGAAATTTTAAAAAACAAGGGGACCACTCAGAAGAAAACTAAAATATTTCCCATATTCTGCAGTGTACCTAGTTCATCTTTTCTATAAGCTTCAAAAGATCATATATGTTGTCAAATACTTCACAAAAAGTATTTTTTTTTACATATAAGATATAGTAATCTATGATATATAAAAAACTTTCAAGTTAAAATTAAGCAGAATACTTCATTATTTAATAAAAAGTTACAATAATTAAAATTTAAATAACCATATTCAAAATATATGTCTGATGGGCACTATAACGTTTTTTAGGACCCAAATTTAATCCATCCGAACAAAATAAACAGTGAAGACAGAAAAATGAATCGATCAAACTTGGGTCCCCAAAAGCGTTATTGTGCTATCTGATGAATTTAGTTTAGGTTAGAAGATATGTCAGAAATGTAACTGCTTTTGGTTTATTTTTTTTAATCCATGGCCTTGGGTACAACTAGTTGAGAAAAATGGATCAATATCTTAATTCTAACATTTACAAACTTGTGAAAATTCTTTAAAAAAATGACCAAACTAAATATAAAGAAAAAGAAAACATCACTAACCCTTCATCTGAATCAAACTCTCCAGAGCCTGGATTGTTCAGTATAATATCTGTGGGTTCAGATATAATGTCCAGTTCAGGTTCCCCACTGTCCAGTAACTTCAGGTTGTAGATGATGACCAGTGTGCCAGTCTGAGAGTTGATCTTGTCAAACTGAGCAAAAAAATCTTCTTGATTCTTGAATGGTGAATATTTGAGTATCAAACTCATTTCCAGATCATGCTGAAAAGAATTTTAGAAAATGACTGTATTTCCTGATTTGTAATTTTTTTGGCATCTGTGGTTGCAAAATAAAACTAAGCTAAGCTTAGGTTGCACTACGATCCAATCAAATTGTCACCAATTGAATCGTATTTGCGAAGAGTCCCAATTCGTATTTTTAATCGCAGGTCGAGACGTTAGATACTCATGTTGCTACGACTCGACTCAATTGTTGCAAAATGTCTCGCATCGAATGACCATAATTTAGCCGAAATTTTATTTTATTTTATTTATTCAAAACAATGATGACTACGAACCTTTTTTTTTTACAAAAAAGTGGTTAAGAAAGTTGACTATTCGAAAATAAAAATAAAAAACTTTTTGCAAGTAATTTTTGGTACTTTCCAATCCTTAAGTTATTTACTCGCCTTGTAAAACCAATTTTTTTATTAAACTAACAAAAACCTTTTCTCTCCGCATCCCCATTCGTTAAACAATATTATAGATATACCAATCATACAATAAATTCATGACAAAACTACAAAGCAAACAATAATTTATTTTAATACAAAACTATTAGTAAATCTTTAATTCAATGTTTACTTTTATCATAACTTTCCTTATCGAAAGGACATCAATCTGTGATAGTTTTTATATCCAAAAATGAGGCAAAAATAATATAAAAGCATTTAAATTTTCCTGAAAATAATGTAAAATTGTGAAAATGGGCAGTTTTAATTAAATTATAGCTTCTTATTTTAGCAGTATATTTCCATGCATGATACAAAAGATTCACCATTTCTATTTTATTTTCATTTAGTTGAAAAGGAAATGAATCATGGAAAATAGAACCATTCCTATCATTACAATCCAATCGGCAACTGAATCGCAGACATCTTTTCATGTCATAAGATAAATTTGTTGTGATTGGACTGAAAGGATCGCAGATTTGATCAAATCCAATCAACAACCAATCGTAAAATTAGTGGCTTATCATCTATCACATGAAGACAAAAAACGAACAGAAATTGACCCATGAAATATAAATATAAAGGTAAGCTTCTCTCCTTCAAAATAAAAGGGGAATTTTTTTAATTTGGTAACCTTCCAATTCATGAAACAAAAATGGTGCACATGTTTACCTTTTCCAATGCTCTAACATTTTTTGCAAGAGGACCTCTGGTTCCTGTATCAAAAGATGGGATTGGAACCACAACCTAAAAGACAAAGGAAAACATTTCAAATTCAAATTCAAATACTAATATCAAAACATCAATAATTAAGTTCTCTAAATAAAAGCCAATATCTGAGCATTATTTGTTAGTACACTAATGACTAGATGATAAATATTATACACTGGAAACTTTTTATATAGATTTTAGAGGTGTACTTCAGTTTTCATTTGTTGATTTACAGTTACCCATGTTTTATTGAAATAGCAAAGATCTATGCATATCTCTTCAATTTTCTTCTGTGATCAAAGAAACTGCATATGGATCATAGATCTCAAAATAATCTTCTTACAAGCAATATGAATACAAAAAGATGTCAGGTAAATAAATATTTCCAATCGAAATAGAATATTGAGGACTTGTCAACAACTGAGCTTCAGCATAACTCATCAAACTTGGTATGACAACCCCAGAAATGAGAAAAACTAAGAGGCTCTGAGATTAGACACACACTGAATCTAAGAGGCTCTAAGATCAGACACACACTGAATCTGCAAGGATTTTTTTAAATTCTCACTTCACCCCAGAAAACCAACAAAGTTTGTTGATATCACAAGGTATTGCTGCAATGCTCTGAATTAATGGCTATGATGTCTCAGAATGCCAGGTCAAGATCTGAAGACTTTCTTGAAAGTGCTGCTGTTATATCTTCTAAAGCAGTGGTCTTCAAACTTTAACTACTCAGGGAACCTATTTCAATAATTAAATTTTCTAAAATTTGAACCCCTTCAAAAAACTTTCCCTTCTACATATATATATTTCAGGTGCTGATCCAGGGGTTGGATCAACATATGAAAACTACTGATTGAACAGCGTCTGTGTCACGTAAATAATCAAGAAGTTTTAGCATAACTGTTAAAAATAAATATTTGGAATTTATTTAATAGTCATAAAGTGTTAAAAGCTGTGAAGGAATCTTTTTGTAATGAAGAATTATTAAATAAATGTCACTTTGTTTCGCAGAACCCCTGGAAAGGTTGCAGTTCCTAAATATCAGAAGAGAAAAAAAATGGTGGTGGGGGTCCAACAAAAAAGCCTCACCTCATCAATCCCCTCTTCTTCATGAAATGTGCGAGAGAGAAACAAACACGACATAGTGTTGCCTTTCTTGGTGAATATTATCATGTCATTCCCAATTCGCATGGATCCCCTGAAAAGTAAAGAAACAAATAAATCAGAAAATAAATAAAAGAAAACTTGTATAAAATTGCAACATTTTTCAAAGTTTGAATCTTGTTTTCATCCCGGTTCTTTTCTCTTTATTTTTTTTTCAAAACCCAAATCCTATCCTATTTAACTCTTAAATTCATAGACTGCTTGTTACCACAGCTTGTATCAACAGTGGAACTCTTCAATGAATAGAATTAAAAATAATGGAACTCTGTGAATTGAATAAAAAAAATCTTTTAAATTCACCTAATGGTCAAAGGGGGGTGATTTCAATCAGGAGTTATTTCTCTTAATAATGACATTCGTTTTTATGAATTTAAGAGTTAAAAAAACAAAAAAACAAAAGGAATACGTACGATTTCAAACCATTGCCGTACATTCCAATCAATTGGGAATCAGAAGATTTTTTGGTAGATTTCCCAAATGTAATTATGTCAGCAGTTTCGCCTGGAAATAACATGAGATTAGGTGAGGATTGTTCTTGTTATGGGGAAAGATCAGTGGCAGAAGGGGGATTCGGAGGAATTTCTAAACTGAATAACTCAAAAATATACAAGTTAACAAATTACATATAGGTGTAACATTAAATCAACAACAAATTCACATATCTACAAGCCTGGCTGCTGCAGGATCAAACTCCACTCCTACACCAACTTAAGAGGATTAGTGCAACTTTTGTATTGTATATATAATAAATAAATTTGTAGATATATATGACTTGTCAGTTTGGCTCAGTTGGTAAGAGAGCCGCCGATCAAAATCAAGTTAGGGAAATGTTAATTTTATATAATCGGTTTGTTTTACTGTGACGGGATAGACAAGCAGTGAACAGTTTACCCTAAATTGGGTTAGGATTGTTCTTGTTACGGGGGGGGACAAAGTCAATTCCAACTCTAAAATCACTTCTGGGATGCAACGATGGTTCGAATCCAAACACTTCAGCAAAGCACTATTTTTCCCTGAATAAAAATACTCTTAAAAACTATCAATGCAATTTATGCAAACTACTATCATAGTCATTGGCTGTCTGCCTCCCTTCTCCCACTTTAACAACCACCCCTCTCTCTCTGCCTCCCCATGCCCGGCGGAGCGGCCAACATATGTCTTCTCTGGTCAAGATTCTTTTTCGGACTGCTGCTGTCTTGTCAATGTCTTTTACCACCAAAAGAATCAAATTCCTTTGTTTAAACTGTTCAGCCAACCACCAATGAGAGATCTCAAAAACCCTGTGGAAGGGCGTGTGATTGGCTTACTACATATTCATCTAACCCTGCTTGTTGCAAAATTATTCCTGCCTGTATTATTTTACACAACTTGGAGTGGGGTTTGACAAAAGTAAAATAATATTTGTATGTCCTTGTAAATAAAAGCATCCTTGAGCAGATGTATAGTTTTCTATTTCCAAATTACTATTTTTGTTTTTTCCTTTAGATTAGAGATTTATATTTTTCAGTGCAATTTTTATACTTACTTGGATCCATGCCTTCACCATCGTCAAGGAAACACATCATGAATCCACCACGGAGATTCTCATCTTCAACTGAAACAAAATAAATGGTACTAATGAACAAATATATACAAAATAGGTCTGGTTAGTCACTCAATAGAAATCGTCAGGTGACCAACATCTTTTGGCAGCATGCAGTGTTGGGGTGAACAATTAAAAAATTGAATAGGTTACTTCTCTTGCTTTTTGTTGGGCAGTGATCACTAAATAAGTCTGAATTTATAAAAAAAAATAAGTGTGAATGCAGATGGACACAAACTAAGGGATCAGTTTAGCATACACTTACACTACACTTACACTACACATACACTAAATTGAACCCCCACAAAAAACCTATTTAGGGGAGGAATTTTCAAAAAATGTTTTTTCTAGAGATGATAAGGATGGATTGATTATTTTGTTTAACGGCACAGCGACCCTTGGTGGGTCATTTAGTGCCGAATTCAGTAGGGGGGAGGAGGAGGAGGGTTCCCATGTCCCCGTGACCAGAGACTTGAGGGGGGAGAATCCCAAATCCCTGTCACTGAGACAAATGCCACGAGGACCAGGATAAAGGGGGGGGGGTCCCAAAAGCTTCTCAGGATGAATCCTGAGCATGCTAATGGTGATCGCCTCCCGACCAGCTGGCCAAGATATCCTGTGCAACTTCTCCCAGGACAATACCCAAGCATGCCACAAGGACCCCTGAAGGGCCGTGGTTCTCTGAACTTCGAGGCCATGGCAGTTTCAAAGAACAGATACTACACTTGGATCCTCCCCAAGATTCACATAAGGAGTAAACGTTTAAATTTTCAGCCCTCTAGCTACATTGATGCGGCCATACATAGCCAGCCAGTCAGTCAGACCAACTTGAAAACTGAAGAACCCTATAGACAGTTTTGGTTGACGGTTTCTAAATTCAAAGTGAACAATTGATCAATTAATGGAGCTCTATATGCCCCCTCGAGATAATTGCCCCCCGACAATAGCATAGCAACAGTAAAGCCAAAGTTAAGGTTTGTGGAAATGAAGAAGTTGGCCATGTAAATGATCACACCCATAGGGAAATTGTCAAATTGTCCAGGGGGCAATTGTCAAAGAGTCATTTATCTGGAGGGTAGCTATCCAGGTGGCAGTTATCCAATGAGGACATTGAGACATTTGAGATGTATAAATTAAATAATGGACTTACGAGTGTAGATGTTCATCTTTGTAGCGGATGCATCCCTGCAAAGAAAACAAAAATAAGTACATTAAAAGAAACAAAACTTCATATTAGAATCTTTATTTCATATTTAAAAGTGTTGAACAATTTCTTATTTTCAAGTATTATACAGTAGTTGTTTTTAGAGGACAGTTGGGAGATTTGTCCAGCATTACTTATATTTCTATATTCTGCTAATTGTTATGATATGCAAGTCATGGGACCAGCCGCTTGGATAGTGTAATGGTTAGCATGTCTGACTTACACGCAGAAGGTACTGGGTTCAATTTCCAGTATGAGTGAAGAGTGTAGAAAACTCTTCATTAGGACAAATTTCCCTGTGCGCTCAGCAACTAATTGTGTACACTCTAAGCTGTGTGATTAGGGTGGAGCTATCCCTTTGGTGGACTTGCATCCTACCAACAGGGTAGTCATAAAAATTTGTAAGGATGAAGTCCTGGTCTCAACCAGACTTGAAACTTGCAAGGATCACTAAGCTGATGCATGCAAAGGAAATTGGTCAGCAAATAGATATTTAAGGAACCATATAGTATGATCCTTTCAAAAAATGTTTATTTAGTTGCTAAAAGCGCTAAATGTTTTAAAGTTGCCAAAATGGCCAAAAACCACCAAAAAGACGCTAAAAATGGTCAAAAATGGTCAAAAATAGTCAGGAAACGGCCAAAATGTTTAATTTAATTTAGTTAGCTTAAATCAATCATGTAAATTCACCAAAATAAAAATAGGTTTTGAATGAATTGTCTCCCGTGGAAATCAAACTTATCTCCCTTTAATTTATTTTGATCATTTCTGAAATATTTTAAACTCTTTAGAAGAGAAAAAAGTTTAAAATATTTCATAGGCTAATCTTCTCGGCACTTTCATGATCATCATTAACATTTGGGTGTTATTTTGCTAGATTTTCTTTTAACATAATTAAGCAACCGGAAGTGGTCTAGGAGGACCAGTATAAGTGGGAGCAGCCAGATTACATTTGGATTACTCTCACTGGGCATGTAGCAAATACACACACGTATATATTTGTTGAGATACAGTTTGTCCAATATGTCTCCTTGTGTGACAGACCATAAAAGTAGGTGAAACACCAACTAAGCATTGCTCTTTCTAGATGTGTAATGTAGTCTCTAACAAGATTAATAGAAATAAAATGTGCAATGAATTCAGATTTGAGCTTTAATGCAGACTTGAATGGTTCTAACTGAACATTTTCCTGTACTTTGATCATCAATTGAAGAAATACACAATGTGTATTCACCATGATTGCTCGACAAGTGGCCATTGTACAAAGTTGACATTCGCCAGATATATTAGTCAGCACACAAGGCAGTGCAGTTTCAAGTTTTTGGATCAGCAGTTCTCAAAAGATTTATAAAAAATTTTTAAAATTTAAAGATTAAAAGATCTTTCTTTATAGTTTCTATAAATTATCTCCCTTGACTTCCGCTCTTTAGAATTATCTAAATTTAGATATTATATATCTAAATTGGCAACACTGAAAAGAAGTAACTGAAATACTTCAAAGCCGTAGTTTTGTATGATGGACAGAAAATTATTTTATATGACAATTATAGCAGGTTGCTCCACACAACATAAAGTCCGGCCTCTTCAAAACATGCAACTTTGGAACGGCACTGCCCTAGTAAAATACATTTTGAAATTCAGGACAGGAAATTTGTGACACAAACTGACATACCTGGAGTTATCCACCAACTCAGCCAGAGCCCCAAATAGAAATTCATGGGTGGTTCTGCAAAGTGAAAATACAGGTAAAATATAAATGTTTATAAAATTATATACTGTAATAATAACAAACACAACACAATAAATACAGCGAACCCTCGTTAAAATGGACCCTGTTAAACTGGATATCGGATAAAACGGACAAGAGAGTGACTGTCCATGCCGGCTAAGCAGCATTTGTTGATGAAAATGTCTTTAACGTGAAATCTATTAATTTTATTGTAATAATTTTAGAGTTATTAATAAAAGAAAGATTGTAGAAAATTAGCAACTAAAAATTATTTATGTAGACAATATAAAACCAGAGATAATTGGGGTTGAAAACTTGTTTACACTTGCGAACCAGTAGAATTTGCATTCAGAAATGTTAGCCCAATTTTCACACATTTTAAAATTTCACCAAAAACATACTAATGGGCAGATATCAATAAAATTTTATGGATGTATTCCATTTTGAACTGATTTTCTTATGAGAAGGGTATTTTGCAAGAAAATTCATAGCATAGTGCCATAACTGAACCACTTATTACTATAAAATTACTACAATTACTTTTAGAAGTAAACAAACTTATAACGGTTAGAGATTTTCAGAGGAGTCGACTTAATTAATTAGACCTGAACTAATTAACCTCATTATATATTAAATAATTTCATAAAATATATATATGTTTTATATAGTTATATGATGTCATGTTCAGTGTACATACTTTCCAATATCGTATAGGTACGTATACAGTATTAACCCATACCAACTTACTTAACTTGGACAATCGGCTAAAACAGACACCATTCCACCCCTATTAGTCTGTTTTAATGAGGGTTCACTTTAATAGAATGCATATAAAGACATTCCAAGTCAGAAAGGAAAGTCATTGGGTACCTATTTGGTATTATACTTTAGTATTTGTTCTTTTTAGTCTATGTCTAAACAAGTTTTCAAATAACTATGTTGATTTTGGTATCACCAAATCTGACTTTCAGAAGGTCCTGAGTTCGATTCCCAGTATGAGCAAAGAGTATGGAGAACTCTTCATTAGGACAAATTTCCCTGTGTACTCAGCAGCTAATGGAGAACACTCTAAGCTGTGTGATTAGGGTGGAGGTATCCCTTCAGTGGACTTGCATCCTGTCAAGGGAGTGGTCTTAAAATAAAATAAAGTCTTGACCAGACTTGAAACTTGCAAGGATCACTAAGCTGACGTAAAGGAAACCGTGATTTCATCACCGGCCGTTTATACTACAATTGGAGTTGTCTCTTAAGAGACGGATGCTTTACCTTTTTTTTAAAACTCTGACTTTGGCAAGCACAATGACCAAATAAACTATTTAATTTCTATACAATTCAAGAGTTGCTATGTCCCCAAAAGCAATGCATGTTATTGGCGCACATATATACTCCACAAACAGCGTGTGTGTCTATCAAAGGTGAACATGATCTATCATCTAAAGTTCCTGAACACAGCGTAGAAAAGAGTGATTTCCCTTGCGGACCATATGCAGTTGAACAGACTTTCATTTTTCAACTTTATGTTTTACAACATAAAATCTGAACTATTTGAATTTTATTTTATGTTGTAAAACATTAAAACATAAAATAAAATTCAAATAGTTCTTCAAACGATTGAATTCCTCCTGGTTGTTTGTGTTGTTAACACAACATTTCGGTCGATCCATTCTTCAGCCTTCCTCCGAAATGTCATGTTAACAACACAAACAACAAGAGGGAGTTCAATCATCCGAAGAACTACTTGAATGTTAATGACACTTCTAATAATTATAAAAATTATAAAACAAAATGCTTTAAAGACCTACAGGAAAACAACTGAAATGTTTTATAGCAAAAACATCCAGTTGTTTTAAACAGTTTCAGACAAAAAATATCTTTCAGCTATCAGATACATCCACCTAGTTCCTATCTATGAACCTTGAATCAACATGTACTTATATTAAGGACCTATTACAATGAGATAGTAATTTTTCAAACCTACACTCACTTTTTCTTTTATTCAAAACCAATGCACCCTCTAGCCTTTATCAGGTGTTAAACTCACTGGTATCTTTCTAGGGAGTTTGACCTTTTTATTTCAAATCATGGTGTTATGTTATTTTAATTGTAATGTGGAAAGTCCCAGTTCTCTTTAGTCCATGAGATTTTGCATAGTGAGTTCAATCCTATGATAGTTCGTTCACTGCTGCATCTGTTTGCTGGTTTTAAGTATTGTTTGGTGAAAAAGCATCATGGCTATATTGTTCAAAAGATCAACACATACAATTGAACTTAGTATTCTTCTTTTATAGATTATAAAAGGATACTAAGTTCAATCCTGGTGAGACTCAACCTATCCTTGAGAACCCACTTTTATAGCACAACCACAAGCCGTTATGCCTCGAACAATCTCATTGAAGGTTACAAAGGAAGCTTCCGAAAACAAAATATGAAAGAGCTGGACAAAGATCTGAGGGGGAGAGAAGGGTTCAAATTTGACAGAAAAGATTTTACTCAATAAAACTGAGAAGCATTGCGTATCTAAATCCCTACTATTATTCATAATTGGACACCGACTTTTCTATTTCACTTAACTTGGTTGCTAGTTCCTCTTCTACTCTCCCACTCCCTCACCAGCAGGAGCTGGGGAGATGTGTATGCTACCAGCCCATCTTGCTAACTGATTGTAACAATCAAAATCTCTCTTCTCCCGCTCAGACTCCCAGCTTCTTTGTTTGAAGAGTCAACCAATGAGAAGAGAGAGCTATTTTAAAGCTGTACGTTGATTGGGCAGATAAACCAAAACACTCACTGCAACTCATCTTAAGCTCTATAACTGTCCATATTGAGCTTCGGTAGACAGCCCTCTAGTCATAATACCAATGCACTGGATGCAGTATAATATTTGCATATTTGGAGGGGTTAAAATTAAATTTCTGTCATATATTCCAGCATATACAGTATTAGTTTCTTATCAATGTAAAAAAGTAGAGCATCCATCTCTTAAGAGACAACTCCCAATGGAGTATACACCTGGTAATGAAGACCCAGTTTCTGTTGCATGCGTCAGCTTAGTGATACTTGCAAATTTCAAGTCTGGTTGAACCAAGTTTCAAAAAAGCCATCTAGAACTAAAGGACACTGTATTTAGTATATTCGGAAGCTTGTAAAATGTGTAGTAATTTTTTGTATTAATCTAAAACATCTTAAAAAGATTTGAAGAGGGGATTGGCCAAATTCAGCTTGAAAATTCATGAACATTCAATTAAAAATTATGGGAAAACAGCCTTGTTTTCAGGAGAGCTTAAAACACAGACATCAATGATATAAAACATTTTTACAAAAAACACAAGTTTACTTGAATTTCTGAAACAATACATTGTTATTACAGGCCTCCTCCATTATAATGTGGGTGTTGGGGTTCAAGAAAGCCAAACTGCGTTATAAGCAAGCCATAATCAATTTAGCTATTTTGGGCTCCACCATCCACCCACGTCCATAATGTGAACCGCATTATAATAGGGCAAGGCCTGTATTATACAACGATTCTTTTGGCCTAGTTTCCTTATCTTTGTTGTCTTTATCTTCCTTGGGGAAGGCCGGAAGGTACAGTGACCAAAATGTTGCGATAAAGACAACAAAAATGAAGAAACTGGTCCGAAAGAATTGGTGTATAACAAAAATATATATTGCACAGATGCGTTCCGAGAAAAATGGACAATATGGGAGCTTTGTCCAATCTGGGAACAATAGTAGGTAAAGTTCCTACATCTGTTCCTACTTTGGAATAGGATCGATCATCCAAAGTAGGAGCTTCGCCTGTACACATTCTTTTTTGCAAGCCAACTAGTTAAAATATAGCTTCAGCTTCTCAAGATAGGAACTATCTTTAAGCTCTAGAGGAGGGGTTCCCAACCTTTTTTGCATCATCGCCCACTTTCACATGGAAGATTTTTTCCACCGCCCACCTGTATAGTAAATATTCAAAAGCATACCAAAAATGTTTGGTAAAAGTTTGTTACTGGTTCGTAAACTGACTTTTTATGATGTAGTAAAAATACCAAAGGGGGGTAACAAATAACACTGACTTTCTGATACAGGTTCTTTGCATATCTCCTTTGAATATTTTTTTCTGGTAGCATATGTTGAAATACTCAAAATCTTATATCGCCCACCAAAATTTCCCATCACCCACCATTTTCTGTTCAGTTGCACATCGTCCACCCAACAGGCGATATCGCCCAGGTTGGGAAACCCTGTCCTAGAGCAAGATATCTGCAAATCCAGTCTTATACAGAGAATAGTTCTGTTATTCAATGAGAACAAAAATTGATTTTTTTGATATTTATAAAAAGCATTGGGGAACTGCAATTTCATTCCTTTTACGAGAAGTCACTTTTCAATGGATTTTGAACAAAATCTTTATTCCAAAGAAAATTTTCTGGATCAATAAGACATTTGAAATTAAGGAATTTGTTTTTGTTAAACTCCAGTCCAAGTCAAAGGCTGGGGTTGACTTTGTTTTTCCACCGTAACAAGAACAATCCTCACCTAATTCAGGGGAGTAAACTCTACACTGTTTGTCTATCCAGTCACATTAAATTAAACCGATATATAAAATTAACATTTCCCAGCCATGATTTGAAATCATAACCGAGTGATTAATAGGCGGCTCTCTTACTGACTGAGCTAAATTGACAAGTCTTACATATCTACAAAGATTTATATTAGAAATATGCAAGTGCTTATTTCATTCAAACAAATACATTTATACTAAAATATATATTTTTATGTTTTATTTATTATATATAGAATACAAAAGTTGTTGTAATCATCTTCAGT
>VCCN01001818.1:1666640-1693422 GCA_006491835.1 Architeuthis dux
ATTAATATCTAAGACTTGTCAATTTAGCTCAGTCAGTAAGTCCTGGCAATCAGTTATCGTGAGTTCAAATCACGGTATGGGGATGTGAATTTTACATATCAGTTTACACCCAAAATTTTGGTGAGGATTGTTCTTCTTGTTCTTGTTATGGTAGGAAAACAAAATCAACGCCAGACTTTGTTACTGGATTTCGACAAAAGAATTGGATTAATAACTCACATTTCCTGCACTGGGACTTTTGCATAGACTTCAAGATCTTTGTTCCAATGTTCTTATTTATGAAGCTATTCTCTAATAACTCACTCAACTGCCATAAAAGATTGAACCATAGACCTAATGAGCTACAATCTAATGTATAACCACTAAGCTATTCCTGATTACTTAGCTTAACTTATTGCGCAGAGGATATACAACTGTACAAACCAGAATCATAAGATCAATATTCTACCTTTTGAACTCTTCTGTGACGTTCAACTGTCCAACAGAGGGAAGTGATTAATAGATTACCAGATAAAGCTGCTAATCTATCGACCAAGTGATTGTCACTAATTGATCAAAAAAGTTAATCTAAAAATGTATGATCATCTAAGAAGTATTTCAGTTTAACCTTTCCTCAAATTTCTGAGAGATCAATAACACACAACACCTGCTCTATAATAGCACTGACCTCCTACATTTGAATTCTGATTTACACGGTTTCAGATAAAATTTATTCGTCAATAAATCAATCATTAATTTTGATGAATAGATGTTTTCCAAACACAACAGTTAAGGAGAAGATCAAATAAGGACCAAACTTGGTGAAAATAATTCCATATTCATACACTGTTTTTAAGTTATTAAATAAATATATCGAGCATTAGAAATTAACGCAGTCCCGTCATCCCAGGGACAGTAAAAATGTGTTTGGGATGAACAAATATCTCCCCTGGGACACCTCTGTAACGGAAATGATTTTTTTTTTTTAAATTCTTTTAAATCACTTCTATCCCGGAGGCGTCCGGCCGGGGAAGATATCTTCTTTTAAAAAATTCAATGAGGATTGTTGTTCTTGTTTTTGTTACGGTAGGAAAACAAAGTCAACTACAGGTTTGGTGTTTTCAATATGCTACTAACAACTATAGATGATAATAACAAAGTAAAGAAACAACATTTTGATTTTGGGACTGTTTACATTTCCTTTAGAGACGGTTAAAATTGTTTTTCTGGACGGTAGTGAAAAAAGTTAGTCTGGAGACCTGCTATCAAGTTAAAAAATGAGAAATGTTTCATTATATAATAATCCCTTTTTCAACCAAAATGTTTTTCTTTTAAAAAGAGATATATTTGACTTGACTCATAAGAACAGTGAGGCTTCTAAGTATCAACAATTCACAAGTGTCCACTTCCTTCAAAAATAAGACAACTGGGAAAAAAGAAAGAAAAAGGAAAAGCTGACAAGTAACTGATAATGAGGTCATCAAAACATTATCCAATCACAAAACATATACACATGCACACACACCAAAAAAAAACAAAAAAACATCCTGAAGTATCTGAACAGCTAACATTACTGTAAATAATCTAAGTGACACAGATCAAAATAAACATAACAGCGAATGAATTTTAGAGCAATGAACGTGCGTGACAAGTCAAATGTTAACATAAAATATAAGAACTTTTTTACAAGATAAAATGTGACACGGATTTTAGATATTTACTAAATTTAACTAGTGTATCAGAAGACCACAATTGTGTGGCACAACGTGGGCAAAGAACTAAGTAGCAATAACTCGTGACACAATTTTGCAAATCATTGCTCTACTTCAGATCCGGTATCCAAGGTCAAACAGTTTTGAAATAGAGGCTCTTTTATGCGTGCCAACAAATATGTAAACACACATGCAAGATAGAGGCAAAGATGTATATATATAGATTTAGTGAGCTTCAATTAGTCCAGCATCCAATCCACAATAACATGGGGTACCCAGTGAAGGTCAAACTCACTACACTAGCAAGACTAGTTTTACTAAACATTGTTTTGGCCAAAGGTCACTTAAGAGCTTTTCATAGGTTTCAGGGACCCTGCCAAACAGAGAAACAACACGGACAGACATAAATTCATTTATTATTATTTCAGTCTATGGAACCCATCAAATGTGCCAGGGCCCCTAAAGGGGTTAAAGACCCCCATTGAGAATGGCTAGTTTATGTCAAGCACCCGATTGCCAATGATTATATGTTTTGATTTAATAAGCTAAAGACACTAAGTGAATCATACAATGTACACATTTGCAAAATTTGTTCAGTCCTTGCGGATGTATAATAATATGAATAAGAAACTGTCAACATAGGTTTCTTCAGTTTTTAAGTTGGTCTGGCTGGTTATGTATCTATCACATGTACAAGCCACACCAATAAAGCTTAGAGGGATGAAAATTTAAACATTTACTTCTTATTATAACTAGAAGAAACATTTCTTTTGTCTTTTTAAACACCCCCCTCAATAGGTTTTAAGTGGGGGTTCAATTTGCAATATAACTTTATGCTAAATTGGACACATACTTTGTGTCCAGTAGCATCCACACTTGTTTTTTAGTAATTGACCAACAAAAGGCGAGAGAAGTAACTTATTCATTGATCACCTTTTTCCAATTTTTTTAATTGATCACCCTCAACAGGACATTCTGCCAAAAGACATTGGTCACCTGATGGTTTCTATTGAGTGACTAACCAGTTTTTTTTCCTTTTTATATATGTAACATTTTTTTAATGAGACATGCAGAAAGGTCATTCAGTCCACCCAAGCAGCACTCCGACATCTGGATTCTCCTTTATTTTCACAATAACAGTTCCGGTTATGAAAGCCGATTACAGAATGTCATCTGATAAGTGGGTTCAGATTTGGTTCTTGAAGTCTTTTGCAAATTACCATTTCTAATCTTTTGACATTGTAACCCCTTGGGTTACAATGGGTCAAATAAATTATCTTTTGAGATACCAGAATGTCAATGGAGGATTTGAAGTAATCAAAAGATCATTGGAAATAACAATTTAATCAGCTTGAACATTAAAATCGTTAAGACTTAAATTTTAAAAAAACAAACATTCACATGCTTATATAATCATTTAAATCACTTTTTCTTGAATTCTTTCTGTTCTTATGCTCACAAACAACATCTTGCAGCTGAGTAAACAAACAATTTTCATTGATTTTGTTTCAATAATATCATAGATATGAGTTATATAGTCTTGGCCCTTATTTGATCTTAACTGTTGTGTTTGGAAAAGACTAGTTTATCTATTCACCAATGACTTATGCAGTCCTTATTAATAAATTTAATGCTTTAATAGGATTGTGTCAATACTAGATTAAGTCTCAGTGAATTCATAAACGGTTCTTGAGATTTGGGTCATGATCCAATTCTGACAAGATATGGATTGTACTGAGCTGATATTGTCCACTTCAATCCTTGATCAAGCAATATAAACAAAAGTACAATTATCTCTGTACTGCCAAATTTGCTCAATGAATATTTTTGGATCGTGGAACCTCAATCTTCTGAAGTAAAAAAAAAAAAAAAAAAAAAAAAGGTCATACATTTCAACATAGGTTTCTTCAGTTTTTAAATTGGTCTGGCTGGCTATGTATGAATCGCACATACAGGCCGCACCAATGGAGCCAGAGGGCTGAAAGTTAAAACATTTACTCCTTATTAGGTCCAGAAAAAATGTTTTGTTTAAATTCCCCCCCAAATAAGTTTTTAGTGGGAGGTTCAATTTACAATGTAAGTTTACACTAAATTGGTCCCCTAGTTTGTTTCCAGCAGAGTTCACTTGTTTTTTGAAAAATTTAGACTTTTTAATGATCAACGCCCAACAAAAGGCGATAGAAGTAATTTATCCATAGATCACTGCTTTTTCCAGTTTTTTTAATTGATCACCCCCAACACGGCATGCTGCCAAAAGACATTGGTCATATGACGGTTTCTATTGAGTGACTAACCAGACCTGTTATATATAAGAGTTATTATAAAGTAATGGCTTTTTTATACAATGAAAACAAACAGTACAAAATAGCAACTACATTGAAAACCGCTAAAATATCTTGTAAGGAGTTATTTCACAATGGTTGCAGAGCTATGCACGAAAAATACACTTAAGCTCAAGTAATATTGCAGACAATAGACGATTTCAAATTCTCAATTGGATACTATTTCAACCAGCTTTATTGCTAACATATTGTGCATCAACATCTGAAAATTATGGATTGGCAATGCTATGTCAAATAAGCAAACAGTTGTTACGTTTAAAAATGTAGGTCATTGCAATATTTTGAATTTCTAAATACACAAGCTGATATAAATATACAATCTGAAAGGCTAGGTTAGCTACAAGCCAGCCTTTATAAGAGATGACATACAATCAATGTTAAATTTAGAATAAAATAAGACTCAACATCTTGAGAATACAGAAAAGATGTTCATTTAATCAGCAAAAATTGGATAATATTATTTGCACTGTAATTGTTTTGCTAACAGGCATCATTAAAATACTTTTTTTTTGTAAGAATCCGTACAAAATGTCATTTTTGATTACACAAGTACAAAACCCTGCAATTATGAAGAAAATGAGAGAAAAGAATATCTCCAACTAAAAACAGTCTACTATTTATACTCTGGTTAGGTTGGCAAACTTTTTTTTACAAGTTAGGCTTTTCAAAAAAGTGTAGAGAAATAAACATATTCTCAGTTATTATTACATCTCCCTCCCTCCTCATAGGCCCTATGGCTGAACTGCTGAACGTGACCTCATTTTGAAAAAGGACACTTTGAAGTTGTTTTTTGTTTGTTTTTTTCCAATCTCTGAAGTTACAGTTGTGCCACCATCTCAGATTACTGAAGGCTAAACAACTGTCATTCCATACAATGGAAACATCTTTGAAATCGGATTGTCAAGAACAGTGAATACGTTCAGTCTTTGCCATTGAAATGCAGTGGGCAAAGCTAAAAGAAGACGAACAACAGACGTATATTATTAAAATCTAAAAAGTATAAAGATATTTCAATGAGAAAATGAATCCTCGAGAAACTTATTATTGCTTCCATTGGCTTATTATAAATAGAAAAACCAAGAAGCTAGAAAAAGCCACGTTGCTTAGAACCAAAAACTCTAAACTGAGGCTAAAAATAAAAAAGAAATGAGATTACGTCATCATATGGCGTCAGTTCTCAGGAACATTAATTAGACAATTTTTCTACAATGTTCTGAAGGCCAACTACAGAGACTATAAAAATGTTTAGAGTCGCATAAACAAATATTTAGGACAAACTTTTCAGCTAAGATAAATGTATTTCGTGAGAGAGAATGTTTAGCAGCCACCGCCCAAGAAATATAGGACAATTAGATCACGAGCCGGAAGAGAGGCACAGTGAGTGTTCTGTGGAGTGGCAATGGCGTGACTTAAAACAAGCAGTTTGCTAAGTCTGCTTTTGACAGCCAACAAGGACTAGACAAAGAAAATTCAGTTAATTATTGGCCTTGCGTTTTCCTACTTAAAAAATAATCATTTAATATATATAAATAATTTCAGTTCCTCCCTTTTCTGTCTCCTCTTCCTCCTCCTCCATCATCCGATTCGAAGGAGGGAAGAGGTTGAACAGAAATTGCATATTCCATGGATGACGTCATCAAGTACAGAGCAATCATGGCCGCTAAGGCTGAGAACTCCAATGAAGACATCGTCACTCAATAACGTTGGACAATTTTTCTGTATTTTTGCAGCAAACGTCTCATTTTGTATATTATTCCAATTCTTCAGTCTTTATAGAAGATATGTCCGTCGGAAGATCAAAGTTTCAGGTTTAGCCATTTTTCTTGAAGAAACGCCAACCAACGGATCCAATAGTTGATAATCCAAACAAACAGGATATTAAAATGAAACATTTGGCGTTGAAATCTCTATTCAGTTAACTTTTTAATACATACAAAATTGGACAACGACCTATTTTCAAATTCAATAAAGGTCTTTAAATCCGTGAACACATTGAATAATGCCACTTTCGAAATTTTACAAGCAGTAATACTAAAGGTGACCTGCCTATAATAGCAATATATACATTATTGCAATATAACTACACCAATAAGATTTATATATATAAGAATAGACTTAATAAATGTAGGTCCCATAAGAGTCGGAAACAATGAATGAAAGGGGGGGGGGTCTGTCTACCATGAACAAAGCAGAACCACGCGTTTCAAGAAAATTATTTGACAACGGAACGCAGTGAAGGCGTTTGTTTAAAAACCTTCAACTAACTTTCTTTTTTTTTCAGTTCACTATTCAGTGTAGTGACTTATATTATTATATATTATATTATTAATTCATAGAAAATAGTTTCGTGCATACATAAATTCATACAGGCGCGCACACACACAAGAGTCGTCTCTTTTTCTTAAAACATCCGACGGTGACGATGTCGAACGGATGTGTGGAAATACTTACGAATTCGTATGCAGATACTCAAAACTCAACTGGGCTCGGCTGAGGTTGCTGTATGCCATGATGTTGGGCTAACAATTCTTTTCACCCAGAAAAAAAAAAGAAAGAAAAAATAGGAAAAAGTTGAACCAAAAATACTTTTTTTTCTTATCTTTAAAAAAAAAAAAAAAAAGAAATAACACGAAGAAGAGCGTAGAAAAGAAGAAAATTCAAAAATAATTTAAAAATTAACGAACCACGAAACACTGAATGAATATTAGTCGCTTTTTGCTAATTAGAGAAACAAACTATCATGAAGAAATTCTCTAAAGTTGATTTTTGGTTAAGTACATAAAAGTACTTAAAAATCGATGTTTCTGGGGTCTAACGTGACTTCTTGTTTCTATTTCATTTCCACTTTGTCAATGTCCAACAAAAAAAAAATAATAAAGAAACACTGAATTGTAAACTTGAAATAAATTCTTAAAAACAAAAAAAATGTTTTACATTCTTTGACAAAACACTTATTGCAGCCTAAAATGAAGTCGTCTGCCAAAAATCTCTCCTCCTCTAGTCGTCGCCTGTTTCACAGGCACAGTAAGTATTTGTATTGTGTATCATGTATATAGACAGAGTAGTGTTATATTCTTTTGTATGTCTTTATAAAAAAGATTTTCTTTTTGTTTGAGAGAGAAAATTGTTATCCGTTTGTTACTTGGGTGAATCTGTGCAGACATAAATAAACAATAAATGAATTTCTTCTTTTTTTTCTTCTTCTTCTTCAGAGCTGAGCGAGTAATAAATGGCTGTTCGTCCACTTTTCAGCCCAATAATAACGTGTAGATTATATTAAGAAGGAAAGAATGAAAAAGGCTGCCTGTTCGTTTGGAACTGAAACAGGTTCAAGCTACATAAGTTAGAGGGTTTGTTTCAACTGTGGGGAGAGAAAAAGCGCGGTATGTCAGATAGGAGGAAGGGGAGGGAGAAAGAAAAAGGAAGAAGAAATAAAAGAATGAAAACAGAGTGGGTGTAGAGGAAAGAGAGAGAGAGTGTGAATGATACTGTGATTCACTCTTTCACCTAGTGGGTCATCAACCGACATATATTAGGCGCCCAACACTGGGGAAGAACCTTTTTAAAAATCCCCATGGTTATGACAATCTTCGGCACAATGTAAGGAAGGTGGTCCCGATTGTAAACTTTCACAATCGAAGACAATTTAATTTATTCAAACAATAACAATACAAATTTGTTTACTTCTGTTTTTCTTTCATTATTTCTCTTATTTCTTTTTATTTGTGCGCCGTTTTTAACATCGAGTGTGCGAAACTTCACAATAGGGATCGCCCTCCCTATACCCAATTTTCGAAGAGTGTTTTTCGTTGATTTTATACTGAAACATTTGAATGTTTGAGATAGAAATCATATTCATATTGAATAAAAAGCAAGTTTTAATAAAGAGTTCGAAAATCATAACTGACCAGCAGACATTTTTTTGCAAATGGCCGTCAGGAAAACGTCCAATTATTTTCAATTCTCGTGACATATTTGTGGTTCTAAGATAGCACCGAGGCTGTCAAGGTCTTTTCACCACAGTACAACACGAACCAAAGAACAAAGATAAATACAGAACGTTTTAACACGGAAGGACATCATAAAAAGTCATTTAAATTGATGCAAAACCGATTTCAAATTGATTTTAGTTGTAAAAAAATAAAAACAGGCTCAATCTTTTCTTTGTTATTATTTTGAAAGAATTATTTATTGTAAAAACAAAGTAAATTTTCATGTCTTTTTCCCCTCGCCTTGTTAAATCCCATAAACACAAACAAGGTAAACATTTTATTTTTAAAAAGAGAGCTTTTTATGCTGAAAAGATTCATTTACCACAGGAAAGTTTCCAGAAAAAAGATTCCGGTTGCCGAACAGTAAGAAATAAGGGTGATTTAAATAATTCCTTGAATTGCCTCTGTTTTTAATAGTTTTGCAAAAAAACAACACCTGTGAAAAGGTCGAAATGATGTGAGCTACGAAATAAAATTAAATGAGTGGTTGTTGCAGAGAGACGTTCATGTTTTCGGACGCCCGCCCCCTTCCTTATAGCCTCATTCCGAACAGCAACACATCATTTTTACATTTAAATGCCTCCCTCTCTTATCGCCATAGCCGACATGACTGATCTTAACTAAAGGAAAAAGTATCGGTATTTGAGCAAATTAGTGAGAAATAAGTCATAAGATACTGCAGCAGAAAATTCTCTGGACATTATCGAAGCAAGAAAAGGTTATTTGCAGAAATCCTCGACCTAGTTCGACAATTGGGTTGTGTTCGGCAACCGGCAGTTTCTTGTTCGTTGACTAAGTAATATGGCGACTAGTAGTGGGATCCTCATATGAAAATAATGATATCCATCAGCGACAACAGTAGTAGTGAAGAAGAGGATAGCCAGGAACTCCAACGCCTCAAAGATGCTGCGGTCACCCTGGAACCAGATGGTGATTTGCATGCAAGTAAGTAATTTCATATTAATATCAAAAGTCAATGCTTCACTTCTGCCTAAAAGCTTACATAAGCAAAAGCATGTCCCAGCGCCATATTTTACACCTAAATCCTAAGAAAAAAAATCTGTCTAAACATTAAAAATACCAAACTTTTTTTCGTTTCGGGTTATTTAAATTACAGCTTATTCTTCTCAAATACAATTAATTTGTGAAGTTCATTTATCATAGCTATTTTCAAAAATGCGTATATTACTCTGCACAACAAAAACTACTAGATCACGCACTGTAGTCACTTTTACTACTACTGTGCCTCCTACTTCGTCGTTCACTAACATGACGTCACATACGCCGCTTACCATATATGGTAATAGCAATACGAGATAGCATTATGTTAATGAGAGACCTACACTTCTCTCACGTTTGATCGTAATGCCTTAGGTCCAGCTGTATAGAAGACGTGGCCCTAGATTTCGTTAATATTGTCGACCACACACCAACATGTATACAGATATGTATTGTATAAAATACACACACTGTTATACATATTATGTATGTGTGTTTTATGTAGGAATGCACCTCTAACCATGGGAACACTATCGAATGAAAAAATGCACCCAGCAAGGAGACACGACGTAATTCACTTCTATACAGCTGTTCTGTTTACGAATTGTATATAAATAGTGAAATGGAAGATAATGAAAACGGCCCCGATGGTTTTTGGTTTTTTTTTAAAGATTTGGAGAAAAGAAAATAGGATCCAGCCCTAATTCGTCTAAAATGGAGATGGTTTTTCAACTGGTAACCCCTTTTTATATCAGGACAAAAACCTCCCATTTTTAACCCAATATTTTCTTTTTATACGTTTATGGTGATAAATCTTCATGCAACACATCGAACGACGCCGGAGAGGGGCGAGAAAAATGTACTTAAAAACAACAAAGGATGGAATTCTTTTTCTTTTTTTCTTAATAATTTAATATTTTTGATTTTTCTTTGTTTGTTTCCAGATGTCCTTACATGTTAACTCTCTTATTTTTACACAACAATCAGAAAAACACAATCACACACGGTCACGCCACACTCACAAAATGAGGGAAGACTCAAATTTTGAAACTATATTTTTAGAATGACTACAGACATGTTAATCTTATTCTTTTGTTTTTTTTAAATTTTAAATCTTTATTGCCAGTTTATTTTATTTTTTCTAATCTTTAATGAATCTAAGTTAGATTTTTACGAAAGTTTTTTGTATTCCTTTTCAAAGTTTATCAAGCCTAGCATTTTTTTTCTTTATTACAAATAAAGTCTTATCTCTTTAAGACCCTTTAAATAAAAGGTTCTATATAGGCTTTGTAATTTAAATCATATTTGTTAAACTTATTTCTTAAATTAAATTTGTTTTTAAATCTTTGACTCAATGGTCAACACTTCGTCTTATGATTGCTTTTCTCTTAAAACACTGATTCGTTCACACGTGCTAATCTTCGTGTTACATTTCTTTCGTTAGAATAAGATGTGTGAATGTTTTAACGTAGGTTGTAAGTCATTCTTGCAGCCCACGACTTCTCCATTCGTTCTTCCGACCTCTCGGTGCCATGTCTCTAGTGAGAGGTCCAAAATGCAGAAAACTACTAGAGAGAGAAAAGCGACTCTCTTCTCTCTGCATGTCATGGCTGATCTCATCATTATATAAGGCGCTTGGCCAAATTAGTTTTCTGCATGTAATTTCTGAATACACTTTTGCAGATTCTGCTTTTCAACTGAGTGAAATTACAGCTTTAATCCTATTTCAATTTTAGCAATAAATATAAAATCACTTTAGACTTTACCCCCGCCCACTACCTCCCAGGAGAGAAAGAAGAAAAAAATCTTTTAAAATTTTTTTTTTCTCAAACCCCCAAAAAAGGTAAGATTTTTTGTTTGTTTTTCAGCGGGCTTTTCCCTTTGTTTTTATACGTCCAGTTTCTTAACCATTCGATTATTATTGGGTCTGATCTTTGGTTTAAACTTAGACCTTTTTTTTTTTATCGACATTACATTTTTCAATTTAGGCTGTTCCTTTGTTTATAGGAATTTATAGAATCCTAATTGCTTGTCTTTGATTCAAAATTTGTCCTACGTCTTCCTTTCTGAATTTTCTGATCCCAAAGATAATACCAGAATTATTCAAGTTTTTGTCTGGTAGTTTTTTTTCACTTCCTAATTTGTCGTCTTCCTCATTTGCATACCACATTGTCACTTTTGTTAAATCTTACCTTATTTTCCAAATGCAATGGCCTTTTTTTTTCTTTTTTTAAAACTAGTGTTGCTGTTTCTCCTGTAATGCGGGTTTATGTTCTGTTTTTGACCTGGAGACAAAAGAATATCAAATTTGTTAGCACTTCGTGTCAATAACTTTTGAGAGAAGGAAAAATATTTTAAAAAATCAAAGTTGTATAGAGATTCTATGGTCAGAATCAAACAAGAATCTAGAAGGTCATTGCTGTACGTCTGATATTATTAGCAGGTAGATGAGAAAGATGGCGGCGTCTCTGGAGTTGAATAGTCTGGCTGACTGTCCGTCTGCCTCTGACATTCAACCATCCAGCTCCTTTCTTTCCTTTCTCTCTTCTTCTTCTTCTTCTTCTCTCGTAGCTCCAGTCTCCTCCTCCAAATTAGACTTGGAAACAACTTCCAGTGAAATAATATTAATACACAAATGAAATAAGTGTCCACTAAGGTTTTTTTTTCTTTCTTTTTCTTATTCCCAATTTAAATCCTTTTTTGCCCCTCCAACTTCTTTTGTTATGTCAGCAAAGTTTTCCTTCATATTTTTCTTCCCGCCACCTAGCTTTTTTGCTGATAGGCAGTTTTCAGATTTTTTTTTTTCACCATTGAATTCTTACTCAAGTTTTTCCTTTTCTTTTTATATTTCAAATTTCTGTCATGAAATTTGACCTGCTGAAACTATGTTCTATTGTATTCAATAACTTTTTCAAATGAATCCAAATTGGCTTGTATTATATTTTTTCTTTCTTTCTGGAAACTAAACCAAACTGCTCTGGTAGAAATATATTACCAATTTCTTTTGGTCTTGTTTCGTTGACGTTAGCTGTAGTTTGTCTTATCTCATTGCAAAGCTGCAACTCCAAGACTTCCTTTGTCGCTAATCAGCTAATGTATGCAAGTCTCTTCAATCTGACGCAACTCAATGGCTATTGGACCCGTATGTAGGTCAGGCGCTTTTTATTTTCAACTGACTCTTTGCTTGCTCACTCGCTAAGCCTTGTCGTCTGCCACCACTCAATAGTTTCACAACTTTTTTTTTTTAATCGTTCTCTTAATTTTTCTTCGATTTGTTTCTGCTGGTTTTGATAATTTTTTCTTTCTTTCTTTTTTTTTTAATCCTCATTCGTTTGATAATTTGTAGGAAGTCTTCGTTGGTATTCAAGTTTATTAAAATGATGGCGACAAGTACCTTAGTTTCACAAACCATTGCTAGTTCAATTGGGTGCCTTGTGATCCAATCTTCCTTTGGCGCACCATATTTGTGGCCTTGTACCATATTGCTGTGCTAAGCTTATTAAACATCAATAGGGAGTTCAATCTTCATTGGTGACGCATACCATTATGGTTATGTGCCAGACTAGAGATTAGGGTTTTTGTGTTTGCTGTTGAATCCTATAAAAGTAGTTACGATAACCAGCACATTATATTTGTGAGACACAGCATCATTAGCCCTCAGAAATTTGCCAAGGCTACTATTCTTATGTTTAGTTTTGAACATTAACTAAGACTTTCATTTTATTGATAAACTAAGGTGGTCACTCACTGTGTTACGTCTGCCAACGAAGTTGGAGAGGTATATATTGCTCTATGTTTGGCTTTGTCTGTCCACACGATATATCCAAAAGTTCTCAATGAAATTTGGGGGGCGGATCCAGGATTTGTTTTATTTTTGTTCGATTGAGTTAGCGTTGGTTGGGGTATGTAGTTTTCGTTAATGTATTCAAATTGACATCAGACAAACATTCTGATATTATTCTTTGGCTTGCTCTCCTCCTCACCTCTTGCTTATTTATAACTCTTTCTTCTTTATGTATTCGGTCGTGTCTGTCTGTCCACAAGATATCCCCAAAAGTACTCAATGAAATTTTGTGGAAGGGTGGGCAATGGTGTAAGAAAGAGTTGGTTAAAACTTGGGGCGGATCCAGGAATATTATTTTGATTGAGATTTCTTTCCGTTTTTTTTTTTCTTTGTTTTCATACGTTTATGTATATGCTCATGACTGTCCACACAATACATCCAAAAGTTCTTGGTGATTTTCAATTAAATTTTATGGGAGAGTGGACAATAGGCTACGGAAGTGATTAGATTTTGGGGCGGATCCATGCACAATTACCTCCCCTTGTAGTTATGTCCAAACCACATTATTGCCAAAAGTTCATGTTTGTCCACACAATATCTCAAAGTTCTCAATTCATTTTTGTGAAATGGAAGAAGTGATTAAATTTTGTGGCGGATCCATGCACAATTACTGGCGTTGGCAGATTGTGACTTCCAAGAATATCTATGAACCCTGGTATCTTAACAGGACTGGAATTTTGTCGTCTTGTTTGTTGACCTTCAACTTCTAAGTTTGTCCTCCTTTCTGCTGGTTGTTTTACACTCCAATGGATAGCCACTGGGCGGTTCCAGGACAGATCACCCATTGGAAAATAACACCATCACCTCTTCGACTTTGCTGAAACTTGGCATATCCCCCCCTCACCATCCAATTCTTAGTGGTGGTCAATTTACAATGTAAGTTTATGCTAAATTGCTTATTTTGTGTCCGAGTCCGTTCATGCATGTTTTGATATGTGCAATAGTCTATAAACAATCTTTTTAGGGCTGATTATGATAGGGGGGGACATTTTTATTATCAATTGATCTTTTTGAAATACAGTATCTCGTCAAATGGTGACCTCATATTTATTTATGACATTTCTATTTTCATCCTACATCAAGCACAATGGCATTTTGGGATTCTACAGATCATTCTGATTCCAAATAAACGGGGGTGGGGGAATTATGGCAATGTGAAAAATGTGACGTCAATCCTTGACCTCGCTCGTAACTTTTGAAACGTTGGTCGGATTTAGCTAAAAACTTGGGAATCTCGTTTCTTTTCCCAAGGTCTACTACCCCTATGCCCAGTTTCAGTAAAATCGGGTGATCTGTCCTGTAATCCACCCCCATTACCTCTTTTCCTCTCTGCATCAATCCTCTTTGTATCCACCACACCGGGTGAATAAATAACCAGTAAGTGCATTAATGATGAATCATGATCAAAAGGATGTGAACGTTTTTCTCTAAAAAAAAAAATATGAAGATAATCTTTTGCAAGAGGAAGAGTGAATTTCTGCAAAAGATGGCACCCGCAAATGAACTGCTCTATGCCGTGTGATATCTAATATAATCATCAGGCCAATGTTAATAAGACATGCCGAGAACATTTAACTTCAGTATGGTATGTTGAAGTTGTTTTTAAAAAAGGCCAGTTAAAAAAAAACCCGTCTTTTTGGCAGTTTGAAATAAATATTTTTCTAAAGATCTTTTTTTTTTCTTTTTCTTTTTTTCTCTCTTCCTAAAAACAGTGGGCGGGTTAAAGTATAAGTGATTCAATGTTTGTTAAAATTGAAAGGTACTTAGGATTAAAGCTGTACTTCTAGGCAGTTTATATTTAGTTGGGGCGTAGAATCTGGAAAATTAAATGTATTCAGAAATGTTATGCTGAAAACCAATTTGGCTAAGCGCCTTGTGTATATGATTATCAGCCATGATGACTTTTGTAACTTTTAAATATAGATGTGTGGTAAGATAGAAAATCCACCCGGGTCAGATTTCATAGGCTAAATGGTAGTAACTGCTCGGTTAGGCTAACTGCGTGAACTAGAGGTTAGGGATGTCGCCCACTCGGGACGGCCTTCCCCACACCAGCAACCCGTGTCTGGCGAATGTGTCGCACTATCATAAGTGAACACGTCCAAACGGCCTTACCCAGATACAGTTGGGGTTTGTTTTTGTAAACCCAGCTGGAAAATATTTCGCTAGGGAAAATCTCAACGTGGAAGCGATGTGGGTTAGGGTGTGTACCGGGATATGGGGTGACACTCCCCCAGATTAACCCACAAATACTGGACAGAGAAAACAAAAACATGTCGGTCAAGTACTGTATTCTCAGGGGGGTGAGTGATTAATGGTTCTAAATTGCGCAGTCACCCAAAGCTCGCCAGGCAAATAAAAAAAGCTAAACATTAAAATTTTTCTTGGCGATGTGAAATTAAGATTTCTAGGAAAATAACGATGTCAAGCACTGAGAAAATGGGTAAGGTTTTGAATATCGGCATTTTTAGGAAATGATAATTGATAAATGAACAGGAAACTCGATATCAAAAGTCGGGGGCCGGATGCGATTTCCCCGGGGGATTGGATGATTAATTGCCGTCGTCTGATTTCTTACTATAATCAACATTTTCGTTGTTCAAATCGGTCGCTGCCGAGTCGGCCTGAAGTTCAGTCGCCGACAAATGCAGATTGACGTCGCGAATTCAACCAACCCCGAAATCTGACCCAATTAAAACTAATGTACGGTCAATGCACGGCTCCGTCCAATAAGACGTTTGGACGTAGATCATTTCTGTTCTGTTAGACACATTTCTCCTCAGTATCTGAATGAATGGCTTAGCGAACGAAAATTTCGGGGATGGTTTTCCACACCACTTGGACCATAGACGGCGGGGCCACTGTGCGGAGTAACTCTCCAGTCTGTAGTTTTAAGGGGAAGTGTGACTTGCCCAGGGTCGACTGCACCCTTTAAACCAAAGGTTTGCATCCAATGGACCACCGGAGTGGTGTGGATAGGAGCAGAGCCCATCGGTCGTAGATTTGACAGGGGTGTCCTTCTCCTGACAGATGCCCGAGCTAGCTATGGGGGTCTGCCGCCCCCTTACGGGAATGTTCCGACAGTAAGGCTGAACGTGAACATCCCGTAGTTGGTAGAAGCCGTTCTCAGTATCTACCGGGCTATAAAAAGACACATGAGTTTGCGAACACTTCAACTGAATAAAAACTTAGTGATGTAGCCATAGAATACCCGTCATTTCTCTCGCTTGGTTTTCCTGTGCGTTTCGACCAACATCGGTTCCCGGAGGTCCAGGCAGGAGGTGACGCGGACCCTCCCCCCTGTTCGACCAAACGGACGTTTAAAAAGAAATACAATGTTGGGAGGGCGGGCACTAGGATTGGTATGAGTCGAGAGCAAGGCGCGTGGTTGTCTCAGTTGATAGAAAATACAGTCTTTTTAATGTGTTGACGTTTGCCATTATGTAATTGGATCACTAACTTTCTTTGGCTCATGTTTACATGCGACGAACGTCAATAGGTATTCTGAACGTCCAAATCAATTTCTTTCAGACCAAACTGACAGAATGTTGAAAGTGGGCGTAGAAAGAGGAATATTTTTTCTTTTTTACGTCACATTACGTCATATTATTTTCTTTCTCTTTTTTTTTTTAAATCAATTCTCGAAATAAAATGGAATGTGACGTAAGAATGCGTTCGTAAATTACGAAACTAAGGCATTTAACATATCTGATATTGTAAGTATCTTAGCAGCTTTAAATTATTATTCTTTGTTTTTAATCAATTCGAAACAAAGTTTTTATTACAGAAACAAATGCTGTCAAAAATTCTGTAAACAACGTCGCCGGTTTTAAACAGAGCCTGTTCGTTTTCTTTTTTTATCCGTGTTACATGGTTGCGTTCACTTGCAAATCTGGGTCATATCGGTATCTACCATAACATCTACCAAGACGGAAAAACAGCCAATTCGGGGGGATGGACCAAATAATAGCCCAGGCCATTATTCAAAGCCCGTCACAACCGCTCAATTGAGCAGAATAAAAGTTACGACTCACGTATTTTTATTCACTTCACTATCATTTGGCAACTCGTTTTAATCGTATTTGGTACTTCTTTGGGCTGTGTTTTGTAATAAATAAATAATATAACTTGTTTGTTTTTCAAACTCATTTAGCAATAGTGAAGAAGTATCAAGCGAAATAATTTCTTTGAAGCAACGTTTTGTTTATACAACGAATTGACAGATATTTCGGACTTGATGTCTTAATTATTATATGCGCATTCAAGTTGTCCAGTTTTCTTATACTAAAGTGCACTAAAACACAGATACTTTCAAATATTCATCTACAAAACCTTGACCCCCAAATAAACGCCCACCTAAAATAACTGTCCATGGGCGATCTTACGGTTGATCCCGGTATTTGGTATTTTTTCATACTCAATTGCGGTTTAATTAAAATTAGGATTAACGGTTTGAACGGCCTTTCGTTTGATAATCCAGTTTCTAAGTAAAAGCAGATTAGTGGGGAAATAACTATCATAAAATCGATGTGTGGGAAGTTCGGCAGCTTGGAAGTCAATCCATTGAGCTGTAAACATTAACTAATCGTTGATTGATAGTTATAATAGACGGAAAAGGCAGACAGAACATTAGTAAGATCAAATGTCAAGAACGAAATATGCATGAATAATAAAACCAATCAGAATATAACTTTTTTTCTCTCTGGCGATTGTTACCTTTTCCGCGTTAAATCCATCAAACATTTTCGCGTTAGATTTTGTTGCACTATATTTGTCTAGGGATCTCAGAAAGGCATTTTTTCTTCTCAAATTTTGATCAGTTTTTCACTTCTTTTTTTTTCAAATGAAAGCAGAAAACTTGACCATTTTATTCAATTTAACTACAAAGGATATACGTTAGTGTTAGGTTTAATGATTGGGTTTAGGGTTAGTTGATTGATTTATTGTTTTGTTTAACGGCACATCGACCCTTGATAGGTCATTTAGTGCCGAATTCAGGGCATGCTAATGGTGATTGCCTCCCGACCAGCTGGCCAAGATATCCTGTGCAACTTCTCCCAGGACGATACCCGAGCATTCCACAAGGACCCCCGAAGGGCCGTGGTTCTTTGAACTTCGAGGCCGTGGCGGTTTTGAAGAACATATACTACACTTTGATCCTAGCCAAAAGGCCGCGAAAGCGTTGTGTTTCGGGTTAAGGTTATAAGTCAATTGTGGAACAAATGAAAGCAAACTTGTCATCATCGGGATGGTAGTTTCGCCACTGAAAATAGTTTACGCCGTCCATATGTTTTGAATTTAACGCGGAAAAGGTAACAATCGCCTTTTCCCGTTCAAAGACTTCCTACCGACGAAAGTACAGAAAAAAGTTATCAGCAAATCATACGCGAGTCTTGACTTACACCGTGCAACACGATTTTTGTTCCTGGGTAGTGAGTGTTATTTTCTGATTACTTATGTTATGTGAAAAAAGCATAGAAAATGTCTGTTATTCCCTTTAAACTTTGCTTTTGTGACCAGAACAGGGATATTCATATGTAATTGTTTTTCTTACTTTATGTGATTAAAAATGCGCAAATTCGCTCGTTGTCCAATTTGAAATCAGTAAATCTACCGTAAACTATCACTGTTCTGGTCGCAAATTTTGAAGGGAATAATTGACATTTCTTTTTATCTTTTTAGACATAAACAGTCAGAAAATAACACTTATTAACCATAAACAAAAAAGGGGGGCGGAGTTTGACATTGTTATCAGCCAATTAATGAAACTCAACATAGCTTATCTAAATATATCAATTACAGGCATCACGAGGAATAAACGACTGTCTTTGAAATCTCTCTCCTCATCGTCGGCAGTTGGAAACAACAATTCTACTGCCTACGCAAAACATCCTAATACTACATGTCCACAAAAGTTGGAAACAAACATTTTTGTTCTTTATCTGAAATACTCGAATAAAAACAATCGACCTCAATAAATCCATCCGACAACTTTGTGAAGTCGATTCGAAACGCCCAATAGTCACCAAGCATGTACTAACGGCTGCGTAATACCAGCCATGACTTATGAATGCGAGACATGGAAATTAACCAGACGAGCTGAAGACCACCTCAGATTAGCACAAAGAGCCATGGAAAGAGCAATGCTAGGGATAACTCTAAGAGATAGAAAAAGATCAACATGGATCAGAGAGAGGACTAGAGTGAAGGATATTATACAACTAATTAAGCAACAAAAATGGAGATGGGCTGGCCACCTAGAAAGAAGAGATGACAATAGATGGGGGAAAAGACTAACCGATTGGTGCCAATGGGACAGTAAACGAAGTAGGAAAAGACCAGTCACAAGATTGAGGGACGAGATAGAAAGGTTGGCAGGGGTTAGCACAAGAGAGGTCGTCATAGAAGGAATGGGAAAGGCCTTTGTCCAGCAGTGGACTTATAATGGCTGATGATGATGTTTTTCATAAGGTTTTCAATTAATTCTGTTTCGTGTGTAGAAGTGGGCCGAATCCGTACAGTACAGGGCGATACATATGTATCGCCTCGGTACAGTACCATTTGGGGGAAAAAAGGAGTCAAATTATTGACCATAAAACTTTGGAGGGTGGGGATTGCTATGGTTGTTTGGTTTTGCATCGTACGGTGACTAAGGATTTAGTTGCCTTTGAAAATAAGTCGACTGTGTAAGCTGATGGTTGGTTAAGCAGGTAAAACTTAAGTATTTCTATGCATATATATAAGGGTGCGACAAACCCCCATAGTTAGCTCGGGCATCTGTCGGGAAGGACACTCCTGTCAAACCTACGACCTGTGGGCTCTGCTCCTATCCGCGCCATTCCGGTGGCCCATAGGATGTAAACCCTCTGGTTTAAAGGGTGGGGTCGACCCTGGGCAAGTCGCACTTCACCTTAAAACTACACTGCTCAGGCTGGCGGTTTACTCCACACATTGGCTGTCTATGGTCCAAATGCTGTGGAAAACCATCCCCAAAATCTACTTTCGCGAAACCAAGCCATTCATTCATTCATATATACTGAGTGAGTGAAAAGAAACTCCCTATTGGTAATAACTTTATTATTCATTGGTCGATTTTAGTCAAACTAGCTTTTCTTTGGACCATGCGGTGGCATTTGCGTGCTGTTAAAATTCAACATTGTCCACCAATTTCTGCAGGAAGTCCGGCGGTATGTTGGCCATAATGTCGAATGCGCTCCTCCGGTGGATCCAGAGTTTGTGGTTTGGTTCGGTACACTTCACCCACCCCACAGAGAGAAGTCACGAAAATAGAGCAATATTTACAAAAGTTATATACCTACCATGTTACAGTTCTAATTCCCCTATGTATTATGGGTTGGGCAAATCTCATGGAATATTAAAAAAAATTCACTCATGGTTCCACGTTTTGTAATACCCCAAAATATTCGAGTGTTATTACCGTTTCCTGATTGAAAGATTATTCTGTGTGTAATTGTAACTTACATGGCCTCCGAGAGGGACGTGCATCTTACCGGGGAGCCAAGAGGGGGCGCGAGAATTTCTTGGGTAGATCTGAGTATCAATATGTCCTTAATAAAACTCTATCGTTTCTCGGCGAACGAATATAGTATGGCGTTCTAAAAAGGGTTATAGCAGATGAACACTGGATGGTTAAAAGATAAAGGTGTTTGTGAGAACCACAGATCCAAACAAGTTGAAATTCGACTTCGCTCTGCCTTGTGGAAAGCTGGAAAGTCGAGACGACGTTCTACATTATCCAATCTGTAACGACTGGCATTCTTCAATGTTCTTAACTGGTAGCTCCTACCGACAAACTGTATCTTATTTGTCTCGTTCACGTTCACTGCTCAGCGTCTTGACATTGTCATCCGGTCTGCAGGGCGTCTGAGAGGGGGGGTCATCGCACCGGGGGCCCAAGGGGTCCGAGAATTTCTTGGGTACATCTGAGTATCGAAACTTCTAAGTCGATACGATATGTCCATTAATAAAATAGGTTGACTCGATCGATTACCAGCGAACGAATATAGTATGGCGTTCTAAAAGGGTTATATAGCAAATGAAAAAAGGATGGCTAAAGGACGAGGGTGTTTTTGAGCTGTGCGTGATGGGGATGGGCGAAAACAGCATTGCATCGCCTTCTAAGATTCCACTCGGAGGCCCTGGTAACTTATGCTCGGTGTAGGGGGACAATAGACGCGACATTGACTTGCGCGTTCAGGATTCATCATTCCTGTCTGAGCAAGAATGTTTATAACGCTCCACGTAATATTTTTCCCATTTTGTTTTCGTAATGAATATTCGCTAACATTCACTGGTCACTGGAAAATAATAACTTTTTTTTAAATAGCATATTCTTTACGATCTTGTCGGGGTACTGTGTTTTGGGCGTAGACGATCAGGTCATGTCACCTATTTTCAGTCACCCGCCAACTAACATTGTTAGCATAACTTACTACTTAGTACCTACATACCAATGTACCAGGATAAATACTGGTTAGGATCACCAGTTCTTTTTCACGATGGCTGCTTCTGCGGTTACACTTGTTTGCTAGAGACACTTATCTGTCAGTTTAACCGCTTCAGACTCTATCATTTTGTGTTATGATCTTTGTCTCTAGATACTCTCCCACCCCCGGCATGGTTACCAGGCTGTGGTCACCACCCCTGCACGCTGTTCCTTAGCACCACTGATTGATTGATTGATTGATTTGTTTAGCGGCATATCAACCCTTGATGGGTCATTTAATGCCGAAATCAGTTTAAAATTCCCCCACAAATAGTCTTGCGACTTTGGTGAAAGGTTATTTTCTTTTTAAATAGAGTCTTGCGACTTTGGTGAACGGTTTTTAAAAAAAATAGAGTCTTGCTACTTTGGTGAAAGGTTACTTTTTTTAATTAGAGTCTTGCGACTTTGTTGAACTTTTTTTTTAAATAGAGTCTTGCGACTTTGGTGAAAGGTTGTTTTTTAAACTAGAGCCTTGCGACTTTGGTGCAAAAACAGGTGGCCCCTGTTTGGTGAGGGGGGGTCTTACACCTTTGCAGGGGATGCAGTCGGCGTATTCTAGACCCCAGCCGACCACCGACTGAAAACTAGATCTCATTGTCAACCACCATGAGGCATAAAACCATTCAAGAAATTTAAATATATGGCTCCCTCATAATTCGGGGTGCTACGTCGAATGGATAAATGAAAGGCAACCTTTTAAGATTGATTATCCCCAATGTAAGCTCATTCGCACCTGCTTATCTACCGCCCGCAACTTTCCAAACACCTAGTTACCTACTACTCACGGACTAATTAATGGTGTTATTGGAATAGAAAAATAATTACTATTCAATGAGAATAACCTCTAACGCAGAACTTTCGACAGGTTTTGGATATACATGTCACAAAAAGTATTTAGCCACATACAACTTTATGCTGCTACATCTAGAGCCTAGGTCAGTTGTTCCCAGCCGGCGGGGGTGTAGTCCAGGGGGTGATTAGTCCAGTCTAGAGATAGAGTTTTCTGCACTTCTATCTGTCAAGTCGAAGGCTCGAAATAAGCTCCAAGTTGAGAATGATTGAAGATGTTCTCTCTCACTAATAGACCCACAAATCGAAGAACTAGTAGAAAAAAACAAGAACAGAGATCACATTGATGTGCATATCAGTTACGATAGCAGAATTCTTATATTCTTTTTATAAGAAATTGGAATTTCAAATAATGTGTTCTAATTATTTTCGCTTGCTTTCTTTGAGTAACACATACACATCAGCAGTAGCTATACACTTATAAAATTAAACTAATTCTTAGTATGAAGCTGTCTAATTATACGTACACTAAAGTTATTATTTGAAATTATTCTTTGTTGCAACTTAATAAATGGAAGGGGGAATACTAGTAATCTTGTTGACAGAAGTGGGGAATGACTCAAAAAGGTTGGGAACCACTGGCCTAGGCACTGCAAAACGTAATAGTTGAATAGAATCGAACAAAGGAGAAAGGTAAGACCTGAAGTTGAATGTTTTGTTTGTTTTTTTTACATTGAATATTGTGTTTTGTGGTGATCTTGGAAATAAAGGAAAATGCTGCTTTTTTGTTGTTTTTGTTTTGTTTATTTGTTTTCAAGCTTATATAAGTCAGTAAATAAATAAGCAACCATTCAGAATTCCAGTTTGAGGATTTACCATTATTATACACTGATTTATTCAATCTGTTGTCCACATCTTGGTTACAACGTTTCGGCCGTTGTACCCTATGGTCTTCTTCAGATGCCTGTCGTATTCGGTTACATTCATGGAATTCCGATCTAAACCCTTAATTCTATCCACGGGGGTAGAATTTCGTCTTTTTTGTTAATACGTCCTTGCTGCTTCTGTTCGTTCCACTAGATTCTACCTCCTGGCACAGGGATTAAACTCTCGACCACTAAGTAAACTGCAACGCTTATATCCACTACGCCGTTGTCTCGTAGGACAATCAGGTGGTGTAATTTTGTAGCCTTAAACCTAATGTCTGTTATTTCCTGATCAAAGGCTCCCGTATGGTATTCAGTTCTATGCTATGTCTACTGGGGAGGTTTTCAGAGCCTGCGTGCTGATTTTGTTCAATCATCTTATTCTCCACTGTTGCTCTCTATTATTCTGACTTCGTTCCATAGTGATTGGTAACCCCCTTTTTACCTCCACGTGATCAGCCATGCCTAACTTCATAGTTTCTCCACGTTTTTCCTCCACATGTTCTTCCAGCCTCACCCTTAGAGGGTGTCAGTTTCGCCTTTATATTCCCTGTCACAACTGCATGGAATGCTATGCATACAGTTATTGGTTCTCGTCTGATGGAGGCTTGGCTCTGGTCAGGTATCTCCGATGGGTGGAACTGCTTTTAAATACTGTCCCGATGTTGTGTGGACCGCAGATCCTCTGAATCCTTTCCGATACGCCTCTGATGCAAGGTAGACAGACTGCGTCAGTTTTTCGACTATTATCATATACCCTTGTACCCCTGCTTCTGGAAACCGATATTTATTCTAGTAGGGTAATTGCTACTCGTAATACTTGTTGGGATGTGTCTGGGTCGCCACTTTGAGTTTTGCTCGATGTTGTAAACCAGGGGTCGGCAAACCTTTGTGGTGGTGGGCCAGGTTAGAAATTCTGTTTATGTCTTGCGGGCCAAGAGGAATAAAAGAATGAAACAATGATCATACAAGACTATTGAAACAGCTTGATTTTTAATTACTTTAATGTTTTACATTATAGGAGTATATACCTACATAAAGTTCCATGTACTATCAATCAATGTGAACTTGTATGACAGGATGTAACAGCTAGTGCCCTAGTTAGGCGAGTATATTATAGAACTTTAGAAGATCTTTAGCTATAAAACATTGATTCATTTGAGGCCAGTGAAACAATGAGATTTTTGCTCTATTTTCCAGTGCTGAATTGTATTGTTTGTTAACCATAGATAAAGAAAACAAAGAATTTGATATGCAACGTCATATATTCAATAAAGTAGGTAGGTCGGAAGAAATGTGGCCACAGGCCGTAGTTTTCTGACCTCTGTTGTAGACAGACGACATTTACTTTCATCACACTGTATGAATGGTGGGAATCGAAATTCAGATATCGACCGATGAAGTTTGGCTTACTATATACGGACGTCTTGGACCCATGCCATATACGAGTTATTAGTATAACCAGGAAGACCGGTTTATCGTCTGTCTCCTTTTCCGCTATGAACTGTATGTGTTATTGAGTTCACATAGTCCATCAATACTTGTAGATTTTCCTGGTGATGCCAGATGATGAAGGTGTCGTCCACATATCTCGTTCAGATGTTGGGCTTCAACAGTTCCTTCTTAAAGTCATTTCCTGAAAGTATTCCATGTATATATTTGCCAGTACTGGAGACAGTGGCGATCCCATAGCCATGTCTTCTTCCTGCTGATATATGTCAGATCGTAGTTAGAAGTATATTCTTTTGTACACCGAATGTCAGCATCTCCATTAGGCTACCTATTGGGATACTGGTACGTTCCCCTCAAGGAAGGGTCAGATTCCAATTTATCCCGAACCACTGATAGAGCTTCATCTGTGGAAACCTTGACAAACGTCCATCTGGTAGGAATGAATAGGAGCATCTCTAATTGTCCCCCACAAAATGAGCATAGTTATTTAGATAAGACGGAGACTCACCTGTTAGTGGGCTGATTATATCTACCAGGAATCTGCTCAATGGGTGACAACTAATGATAGGCCTCAATGGAATACCGTGTTTGTGAATTTGGGGGAGACCGCACGTATGTGGTTGCTTATTGTATCGTTGATTCAACTCCGTATTCCTTTCGGTTTTCAAGGTTGGATACTTAGTTTGCAATAGCTACCATCCCCAACTAGGCTTGACAATCTTTCAGAATGTTCCAACTTGTCCACCACCACCGTTGCGTTGCTCTTGTCTGCTGGCAGTATAAATATGTTAGTATAACACTGCAGGGTTCTTTCTTCTCTTGTGACGTTTGGTTTGGGGAGCCTGGCTATCTCCAGTGCCTGTCCCACTTTCCATCTTAACTGTGTCGTCTGCCTGTGTCTTAGAGATTTTCAAGTCTGCCTCCTCCATTGGGGCTATCACATCCAAGTATGGAACACGCTTGATAGTTGTTGAGAAGCTGAGTCCTTTATTTATCGCCTGTAGTATCAATCCTTTATCAGGGCTAAACAATATTGCCTAACATTCGCTGTCATTATCAAGCATGTTTGGTCACAGTAAACATATTTAGCACAGTTTTATATTAGTGAAAATCTACTATAATTGAACAAATACGACAGCACCTACCATTTTTTTCATCTGACATAGTCATGCCAATCAGTAATAACAGTAACGTATATTAACTGTAAACTCCATTTACTCAAACTCGACATGCCCAATTCAATTAAATATCACTCGGTAATAGCTTTCACAGAACATCACCGTAATGTCATGATAGAAGACTTTAAGCTTTCAACACATCAGCTTTCAGCACATCCGGTTTAACGTTGACGTCTCATTTTCAAGAGATTTTTTTTCCAAGCTTAAAATCTCGATTTGAACGCTGCAATTTACGGTAAATGGGTTTAATTTGTTCCTGTTTGTTGGTTCGTTTGTATGATTAACAGTGCAATTAAATAGGGAATAGAAGAATAGGCAAATATAATCTTGAATAATTTTTAGTTTGACGTACATAAGCCAATGTTTAACTAGCAAACAAAGGCCCCAAAAGTTATACAAATGCCTCAAAGTATAATTATAGTTTGACATACATAAACCTATGGCGGTGTTTAACCAGCATAAAAAGTATCCTATATCTATTTTTTTTTTCATTAAAAAGTATAATCAAATAACATATTCATCAGAAATGAACGCAATAATGAATTTAAACGGCTGCCTTTTGTTCTTTATCAGATTGACGACTGCAGCGTACGACGGTAACAGCGTATCCGACGTGTCAAATTGACGTTAAAAAAGAACAAAAGACAGGCTTTTAATTTCATTATTGCGTTCATTTCTGATGAATATGCCATAGGTTTATGTACGTCAAACCACTAATGTTGAATTAGGCTATGAATATTTGTCTGTTTATTTTGGCAAGACTTCAAAATCCGGCTTGTTTGTTTGTGTTTTAAGTGTTCGAGATCTTAAGACACAAGTCTGTCTGCTTCTTCTTCCTTTACCACGTACGACCGACTTTCTTCTCGTCATTCGAAATGCTTCTTAGACAATTCACTTCAATGGAATAACTGACAATTGGAATTAAATTGAAAACCGTTCGCCGATTGTTTATTATTGTATTTCTGTCGTCAAAACCGATCGTAGGAGGGTAGCTTTTTTTTTTTACTGTGTTGCCAATTTAGATAGAGTTTTTTTTCTCTATTTTTCGGATTTGCGAGTCCAG
>VCCN01001818.1:1695280-1722798 GCA_006491835.1 Architeuthis dux
CCTGTCCATGGCCGAAAGAGATTTTGTTGAGGGTTGGGTTTCTTAATTTTATTTGGAGCGCTTCCATGATGGTATGCCTTTTTTGCAGTGGGTGTGTTTTATTATGCATATGTTGTTAACAAGAATTTGGCGTATGGGAATTTGTAGAAATCGAAGAACCAGTAGCAAAAAATAAGAACAGAGATCACATTGATGTGTATATCAGTTACGATAGCAGAATTCTTATTTTGTTTTGTAATAAATCGGAATTTCAAATGTGTGCTAATTATTTTCGCTTTCTTTCTTTGAGTAACGAATACACATCAGCAGCTGTACAATCATAAAATTAAACTAGTTCTTAATATGAAGCTGTGTACTTATACGTAAAATATAGTTATTATTTGAAATTATTCTATGTTGCAACCTAATAAATGGAAGGGGGTACTAGTAATCTTATTGACAAAAGTGGGGAATGACTCGAAAAGGTTGGGAACCAATGCTCTATGTGGAAAAAGTGAAGGTTCTCGTCTTAAGGGAAGAAGAGATATTTTTCCGTTTTCTTCTTCATACATTCATGTATACGCTGACGGTGGGAAGGTAACTGTGCATGGATCCGCCTCAAAATTTAATCAATTCTTCCATAGCCTATTGTCCACCCTTCCACAAAGATCTCTCGGTGATGTCGTGTGAACAAACATGAATTTTTGGCGATATCATGTGGTGTGGACATATAACTATGATGTAGGGGAGGTAATTGTGCACAGATCCGCCACAAAGTTTAATCACATCCTCTGTAGCTTAATGTCTGTCCACCCCTCAACACATTTTCATTAAAATTCATTGAGAACCTTTGAAGATATCGTGTGGACATCTCCAAAGGTTCTTGTATCCACACGATATCTCCAAAAGTTTTCAATGAATTTTAATGTAATTTTGTGGAACGGTAGACAATAGGCTATGGAGGAAGAGATTGCATTTTTGGGGGCGGGTCCATTTACCTCCCCCACGTCGTAGTTATATGACCATACCGCATAATATCGCCAAAAGCTCATGTCTGTCCAGACGGTACATCCAAAAGTTCTCGATGAATTTCAAGTAAATTCTGTGAAAGAGTGGACAATAGGCTACGGAAAAAATGATTTCATTTTGGAGCGGATCCACGCCCAATTACGTACCCTGACAATGGCGTTGGCAGAGGTATGCGCTCTCTGGGTGCCTTCTAGTTGTTATATTTTATTATGAGTTACTGTTTTTAATCTCTTTATACATTAATCTTTATCATCGGTAGGTAGGTATAAGAAAAAACATAGTATATATAAGGTTCGGTACTATCTGCGGTTTCGGCATCCGCTAGCGGTCTTGGAATATAGTTTCCGAACGCCATATGAAGCTGCTTACAGTCGTTAGCGGATATTACAATGAAAATCAATAGCGGAAATTAGAACGCGCACTGTTTTCTGTATACTTAACACTAACACGCACACGCGCGTATGTGTGTGTGTATATATAATGCGTCTGTATGCCTTAAGCATTGCTGTAATACAATGTTTTGGAAGTTGTTGATAACACGCTCGGTCTGAGTGCTTCAAGGTAAAGATCTACATCTGTTAATCAAATCGCAAACAAATAGAAACAATTTTTTTTTTCGCCAGTAATCTTTTGTGTTTTTAATTCCTGGGATTTTTTCATTTTCCAGAAAAAATGTTTTTAAGATTTTACGAAGGGGCTACTATTTACAATGTAATTGTATGGTAAACTGGACCGTTACTTTCAGACCGTTGTATGGAAGTGAGGCTTCGAAGCATGTTGTTATTTCCCTTGTGAAGGTTGTTAAACTAGGTTTCTTTGATATCCGCCCGGGGGGGTGTGCGGGGAAGGGGGTTCGCGAATACTTCGAAGCCTCACTTCCGGAAAGTAGCGGTCCCGTTTACCATACAGTTACATTGTAAATAGAACACCCCCCTCCCTCGTAAAAGCTTTAAAAAATTTTTTTGTAAAAACCTACAACTTCTAGGAAGATTGTTAAGGTCTAACGGATTAAAAGCACAAAAAACTGCTGACAAAAAAAAATTGTTTCTATTTTCTTTCGACTTGGTTAACGGATGTAGATCTTTACCAAATCAATACACAGTCAATATTGATTTAATAATTCTATTAGCTGTGAAGTCTCGGGATTACGAAAATTTCGATTTTGATGTGTAGTCATCCATCAATCAGGTCGCATCAAGCAAGATACACAGAAAATAGAATTTGTTGCACATCGATGCCAATGTGAGTCATATCAGCGCAAATCTAATTTGACAAAGGGAGTGGCACATGCTTCGCTGTATCAACCACAATCCTAGCTGACCTAAATTCGTGTTATTCAAAGGAATTAGCAAAGAAAAACATGAAAAAAAACACTATGTTCAAAACCTGCGTCGTTGTTTATACAATTTTTGACAGCGTAATCCCCGTTAAAACGTCCGGAACAAAAATAAATAATCATTGCATCAAAAATAAAAGGTAAAATATCGTCCGAAATGCAAAATAATTAATTGGCAATGAAAAAGTTATGAATATATATATATATATATATGAAGTGTGTACATTAGTTATGAACACTGTATCGTCTGCTTTCTTTCTTTCTTGTACTTTCTATTTCTTTATCTCGAGAATATGACGTAGTGTGACGTAAAAAAGAAAAGAAAATTCCTCTTACTTTGCCTACTCTCTATATCTTATCTTTCTATCTTTACCAACGCTATGAACCGATTCAAAAAAGTCTGAACGAAAAACCTTGTGCCATTCGTAGAACTATCTACTTTCGTCGCAGTTAAAAATAATAGTGAATAATGAAAGTATATCGAACAAGATCATTCATTTGACGTTCCAAGGCAGTGACTTCAACGATTCATAACACCGCACTAACTGGTCCTTACACGTTGAAACAAATGAACAAAGAATAGATTTTTGACAATTTGAACAATGTTATTTTCTATAGTTTTGAGAAGGGTCATTAATATTCAAACGGTCCTTCGGACCATTGAATTCCTTCTTGTTATTTGTGTTGTAAACACGACGTTTCGGCCGATCCACTCTTCGGCCTTCTTCTTTTTCTCTGCTTCCAGAGGCAGCTCACATCAAAATGCATTAGCCAGACAAGCTTGTGGCTTCCACTTCCCAACAAACCTAAACCCGACAAGACAAAGACACAGAAACACCCGGGCCATGTGCTATAAGGGTTATCCCCTTTAAACATAACTTCTGTTTAGCCCATCACACTCGGATTTTACACCTGAAGAAGGCCGAAGAGCGGATCGGCCGAAACGTCGTGTTTGCAACACAAATAACAAGATGGAGTTGAATCGTCAGAAGAACCATTTGAATATGAACAATGTTATTCTTTTGTTGTATCTTTAAAAAATCTACCATAAAATTCAACTAACGTCGTAACCAAAACTGGCATAATTAATGTTTTGGAGAAAAATATTAGATTCAAAATACTTTTGAAGTAAATCCTTGGATATCTAAATGACTCAAAGTAAAGCTAATTGTTTTGATATTCTCAAATAATCAGAAATAATAGAAAAATACATTTAAAACATTCAGGTTCCAACCAGTGGCGTACCTAGGGTTGGTGTCACCCCCACCCCCTCCGAACTTGCTCTCTTCCCGGGATATATAGAATGTTGGTGATCTTTTTGTAATACAGGTATACGTACCTCAGAAGATACACATAAAATCTGGGGGGAATTCTTTTTTTTAATGTATGCTGTTTTCCTTTTTTTTTCAATACATACATCAAAAGATACACGGACATATTCACCCACAATTTCAAAACTATTACTCTTAGATCCCTAATTTTATGTTGCGTTTCATTGCACTACGTAAATTGTCTCACTAACACTAAATATGTTACAAATAAAATAAAAAAGCGAAGAAGCTTTTTTTAAAAATTATTCGTTAGTCTTTTTAAAATACTCAGACATGTCAATTGGGAGATAAGATATGAAATTCTGTTGTTTGTTTTTGTGTGTGTGCTGGCTGCCATTTTGTTTTATCCAAATGAAAGTAGTTCATACGAATTTTTTTCTTGGAAAATCTTTTTTCTGAAAGAGAACCTACTAAGGAACATTTTGGTATCCTATTCATGGGATCCTGGGGGAGGGGTGCCGGGTAAGCCTTGCTGCCCCCCGGACTATACCTTTTACATTTGTGCTTATAAAGAAATTTCCCCAAAGGTTCATGTCTTGTTTTTTTCTTCTGTTATTCTACATAAAATCCCGCTTTGTTTCGTAGCAAATTTGTTAATGGTGTATTTACTTCCGGATTTGACCATTTTTTGGTGAAATTCTACTGGACTATACTGGGATGTTTCATTAGAAAAAAGAATTACAAAGAAACTATATGAAACTTTTTTAGGCAGTCATCTTGGTGTCACCCGGGCGGACCGCTAGTGGCTCCAACTAAAACCAATTAAAACACGTTTCAGCCGTACTTTTAGGGATATATTTGATTGTTTTAATTTATTTGATTGTTTTTACATTTTTGGTGGCAAACAAAATAGAATACTTTTAGATTGAAAATTGATATATTCGGTCTCAAAACCGGTTTGATAGCCGCAATGGTGACATAACGAGATAGATAAAACCTGATTTAGTCTATTATCGAAATAAAGGCAATCATAGTCGCCTCACTAATCAAATTAGCACCGACCGGTATTAGAAACCGCCAACCAAAACTGTCAACATAGGTTTCTTCAGTTTTTAAGTGATTCTGGCTGGCTGACTGGCTGGCTATGTATGTATGCGTCACGCGTACATGTCGCACCAATGGAGCTAGAGGGCTGAAAATTTAAACATTTACCTCTTATTATGTTTTTTTTAAACGCAATAGGTTTTTAGTGGGGGTTCAATTTACAATGTAGATTTATGCTAAATTGGTCCCTTAGTTTGTGTCCGACATCGTTCACGCTTGTTATTTGTTTTTTTAGTGCTCACTGCCCAACAAAAGGCGAGAGAAGTAATTTATTCATTAACTTTTCCAATTTTTTTCATTGATCACCCCCAACACGGCATGCTGCCAAAAGACGTTGGTCACGTGACGGTTTCTATTCAGTGACTAACCAGACATGTATGTGTTACGCATTGGGAAGTTAGATTGTAGAGCAGGAAACTGCCACTCATAATGATCTCGCAAGACATTGACATTCAATTCGATCCTTAATGGTAGCTCAAGAAGAAATGCCCCAATTAACCGAATCGGTCCAACTAAAATAATAAATTGCCTATCGAACAATGAACAGAAACCCCTATTCTGTCAGTGTATTTGGGTCATTCCATATCAAATCTCCTAATCCCCATTGGCACCATCTTAGATTTTGATGGACCGATAACTCCTAAACCACATAGAATAGGGGGTAAAATGAATCCAGAAATGGCTTATTTGGGTGAAAAACTACAGGGGTACCACATTTCAGCTAGATATCTTCTTAAATAACATAGTTATGAAGTGTCAGATTTGGCAAATCATGCTTGACTCCAAAGATCATACAAACTAACAAAGGCTCTAAAAAGTATATTTTTTATTAATTAAAAAGTATAATTAAACAACATATTCATCAGAAAGTAACGCAATAATGAAATTAAACACACGTCTTTATCAGATTGCACTCCAGGAACTCGTCAAGGTACGGTGTGAACAGTTCATCTGACGTACCAAACTGACGAGTCGATGGTGTGCAATCTGATAACGACACGAGTTTAATTTCATTATTGCGTTCATTATTTCCGATGTTGTTTAATTATATTTATTAATAATGATTATAATTTTAGAGCCTTTGTATGACTTTTAGAGCCTCTCTATGCTGATTAAACACCACCACGGGTTTATGTACGTCAATGCAAAGATTAGCACCATTTTTTAAAGATATCTAGATAAAGAAATGTTATAAATAAAAAAACGCAAATAATCCCAAGTAATCATAAATTAACCTTAAAAACAAATAATTCTTATATCCATTCTAACTAGACGGATGAAGTAAATCTTTGCCCCCCCTCAAAATCCTGGATCCGCCCCTGAGTAATAATAAATGAATAAAAGCAACATCTACAGCGCTGCACAGCGGAGCAATGGTTTGTAAGCTAGTCTTGCAAACCATTACTATTGTAGCGAGTTCAATCTTCACTTGAGGGCTCACACTTGTAGCCTTGTGTCATACTAAGCTAAGCTTAGTAAATATAAATAAACTTAATGGTACACAAATATCTTCTAAAATATAAAGGTCCCCGACAGAAAACAGTTGAAATAGAGAGTGGCAATTAGTTGTTTATTAGGACCGTTAATACCGAGATACCCGTTTTTTCTTATTATTATTCAATCCATACAATTCATAAACATATATTTTCAGTAATTAGGTGCCCAAGAACCTGTATAACAGTTTTCATTCTAATCGGTTCAGCAGTTCCAAAGTTCAATATTGTTGCATGTTGACATATGGTTATTTACATATAAAGTGTAAACAAACAATCGGATCGACCGTAACTCACCATTTTTCAATTCCTGGAGTTTTGTCAACTTCATAGCCAGATTTCAGCAAAGTCGGTCAAGATTTGAGAAAGTTTCCCAATTGTAAACAAAAACAACGTTTTTGCTTATAAAATGTAAACGAACAATCGGATCGTCCATAACTCACCACCTCCTAAAGTAGAACCTCTCCACAAGCCTACATACAAAATTTCATTGAAATATATTAAGGAATAACGAAGTTATTCAATTGAGAAAAAGGAGACGCCGACAGACGAATGATAGTCCCCGGCGCCTTTTTTCTGCCGGGGACAAAAACGTCTTTCTAATCTGACTTTGTAAGAGCTTCAACAAGGATGTGCTGCTGTCTGCTACTGTTAATGGTGATGTTGCAAAGAAGAGCAAGGGCCGAAGACGTGGGGGGTGGTGTTCAGTAAGAAACGTCTGGTCCACGCGATTCCATATTGCTCTATTTTTTTCTCTTCTTTCAAATAGGTTTTCTCTTTGTCCTTCAACTCTCCGGAAACCCAGACTTGGCGTTTTATGATAAGAAAAGACAGAATCAAGTACGTAATACATTCCATTGGCGGCTTGAAGCCAACCTCGTCCGACATTTAACGTCTGCTTATCACGCCAGTAACGATTTACATTTTGACAAACACTTCCTTCTCTGTCTGTCTCGCTCTCTCCCTCTCTCTCTCTCTCTCTATTCCTTTCTTTTTTTGTCTGCTCCTTCTTTTCTTTTTGTTGTCTTAACTCTATATCTTTCTTTTTTCTTTATCTCTTTCTATTTTCCTCTTTTCTTTCGTTAATTCTTTTGGCCCCCTTCCTTTTTCTCGCTTTTCAATATTATGACTAAAATGAAAACGGGTTTACGCAACGCAAGCCCAGACGTATGAAATAGTTCAGTAGGTGGGCGAACACACGCTCACACAGAGACGTACATGCCCCACGAACAACAGAGAGTCATTCTCTTCGTAATCTTCCAATAGGTGAAGGCCACATCTGCGTGAGAGCTTAGCGTAGCATTGGAAACCAGTTTTCTTCAGTATGTAGCAGTATTGTTAGAGCATCATATTGGAGATTGGAGGCTTGGGGTCAGTGTTGCCAATCTAGCGCATTTCGCGCTAGATTTAGCGCGTTTCTTAGCAGTGCAAAAAGCGCTAAATTAGCGCGTTTTCGCCAAATCATTTTTGCCGTTTTTGGCCATCTTCTGGCTATTTCTGACCATTTTTAGCATCTTTTTGGTGGTTTTTTTTTGGCCATTTTGGGCAATTTAAAAACATTTAGCGTTTTTTGGCAGTCAAACTAGCGCGAAAATATATTTTGAGTAGGCAACCAACGGGGTCGCTAGATTTAGCGCGTTTCTTGTTCTTGCAGTGCAAAAAGCGCTAAATTAGCGCGGTTTCGCCTCAAACATTTTGGCCTTTTTTGACCATTTTTAGCCTCTTTTTGGTGGTTTTTTGCCATTCTTTGCAATTTAAAAACATTTACCGCTTTTTGGCAGTCAAACTAGCGTGAAAATATTTTTTAGTTGAGCAGTGTGCTTGGGGTCGCTTGGGGTTGAGCCACCCTCTCCAACATTTAGTAGAAATTTCCCAACCTGGGGGCCGGAGGTCCATAAAGATATTAGTGGGTAGACCTTTCAAAGGCCTGGGGTTCATGTGAAAATTCATTTAAATAAACGGGGTCCTTTGTAATAGGCGCGGCGGGGGGAGGGGGGCTCCTTGAGGGGCCCTTCCAACATTTAGTAAAATTTGTTATTTCCCCCGTCAACGAAGTTGAAAAGCGCTATGTTTTTGGTCGCGTTTGTTTGTTTGTTTGTTGGTCCGCATTTTTTCCTGTACGCAAGATATCTCCAAATGTTCAGAATGAATTTCATTCAAATCTTCTGGAAGGGTAGACAATAGGCAAAGGAGGAACTGAATACATTTTGGAGCGGATCCATGCACAATTACCTCCCCATTATATGACCTAAACGCATAATATCGCCATATTTTTATCCCTGTCCGCAAGATATCTCCAAAAGTCCACAATCAATTTCATTCTGATTTCCTGGAAGGTTGGACTATATGCAAAGGAAGAACAGATTACAATTTGGAGCGGATCCATGCACAACTACCTCACCTACGTTGTAGTTATATGTCTAGGGCTTTTCGTTACATTGATTTCCTTTTCAGCTTCTTCATATTCTTCATCGAAGAATATATGCAACAGTCGAAATTTAAACAGTTAACTACCCAGTCTCTGATCTATCCACTAAATGATTTCAATGATGTTTATGGTTACTGACAGTGGCGTTGACAGAGGTATGCGCTCTCTGGGTGTTTTATAGTTGGATAATGTTAGTAGAAATGCAGTAGGTGAACTAATATTCATAAAGTTTTAGGAACCCCCCTCTATTTGGGTCACCGGGTGGCGATTCTAAATAAATAAATGACAGTTAAACTCTTATACCTGGTTACTATCTTCAAACTTCATTGTAATGTTTATGTATGTATTTTAGTTGTGAGGACCCGCAACTGGAAGCTTTAACCAGCGATTATCGACCTAGACACATTGTGTTTTTGTTTCTCTCTTCTTTTCTAAACACAGCAAAATACGGATTTAACCAAACGCGTTTTTAACCAACACAGCTAAACACAGAACATACCAAACAACAACAAAGAAGCAAAGACGTAATATTTTTACTGACACATCTCACTAAATGTTAGAGGGGGCCCAAGCTCCCGGGGCCCCCATATCTCTAGCTACTCCTCTGAACACGGTCTTTATTAATGTTAGATCTCCCCATGAATACTTCTGAAATTCATAGAGACTTCAATACCTTGACCTTCCTTTGTAGTATAAACAGTTGCTACAATTAATAATTCAACTGAAAGTGAAGATCAGTACTTCTTTGACTGTCATTGATGAATAGGTTCACAGCGTGGATGAGTTTAATAAATTTTCTACTATTACATTTTTTTAAAACTGTCAACATCAACATACATACGGACGTCCCGCATTTCTCTGGAGACTCCCGCATTTTCAAGCCAAGTGCCGTATGTAATGTTTCCCTCCTATTTGCAGACCCACCAACAGTATTTAGCGCATTTCTTGTTTTGGCAGTGCAAAAGGCGCTAAATTAGCGCGTTTCCGCCTAAAACATTTTGGTCGTTTTGGGCCATTTTTAGCGTCTTTTTGGTGGTTTCTGGCCATTTTTGGCTATTTTAAAAGTTTAGCCCTTTTTGGCAGTCAAACTAGCGCGAAAACATTTTTTGAGTTGGCAACACTGCCTACCAAGTCTCCCACATTTTGTTGATTGTCTTGGTTTAAAATTAGAATTGAAAATTTTTAAAGAAATCTTCCCACTGAGAATTTTAAAACCTTGTCAGGTCTGTATATAGTCAACATCAACATAGGTTTCTTCAGTTTTTAAGTGGGTCCGGTTAGCTGACTATCTAGGTATGTGTCACACACAATGGAGCACCAATGGAGCTAGAGGGCTGAAAATCTAAACATTTACTCCTTATTATGTCTAGAAAAGACTTTTTTGGTTTTTTGAAAATCCCCCCACCAAAATATGTTTTTAGGAGGGTGGGGTTCAATTTACAATATAAGTTTATGCTAAATTGGCCCCTTAGTTTGTGTCCGGCAGTGTTCACACTTATATTTGGGAAAATTCGAATTTTTTAGTGATCACCTCTCAACAAAAGTCAAGACACTTTTTTCCAAATTGAGCACCCACAACACAACATGCTGCCAAAAGACGTTGTCACATGGTTTCTATTAAGTGACTAACCACATGTGTCTATTTGTTATGAACAAATCAGTTTGTTTTTTTTTAGAGAAATCTCCCTCGCTGAGAATTTCTAAACCTTGGCAGGTCTGAATTACGTATTTTCATTTTAATCGTAGGAACCCACACACATATTGGTATATTTCTGCAGGCATCAGGACGTACCCAATGACCCTACCCCCTTGTAGTGCAATGGAGAGTTACTGCCCGGGCAAAAGATTCCCAGGAACCATGCCTTCAGTCTATTTTTTTTTACTTTCTTTGCCCGAAGACAGAGACAAGTCTGACGTCAAACCACCTCAAGTAGAAGAAAGTCAACCAGGAAGTGATTGTCCTCTTTCTTATCTCAAGTGTTTAGCTGTCAAAACATTCAACTGGTGTCTACCCATTATCTTTCCTTTTACGAGCCTCCACCGTTATAACGCGGTTTGTTATTGCGCGGCCTGCAATATAACGTGGGTGGATGGTGGATCCTAAAATATTAACATAGCTCCAAAAGAGTTTATCGGGGCTCGGTTATAGTGTGGTTGGCTTTCTTGGACTCCAAGACTTGTGTTATGACGGGATGCCTGTATTATCTTGTTCTCTCCAACAGGGGCGTACCTAATAATTTTTTTATTGGGGCGGAGTGTACAGGCCTCTAACTTGCTGACAAAGTGGCAAGTAATTTGAATTTTCAATTGAACATCAAGAAAAGGTGAAGAAATTGGACTTGGCCTACGAATGTATATACAAATCTCATCCATTTCAAAGATACATTTCAAAGATACATTTCAAAGATACATTTCAAAGATCTTGCAAATTTACCAGATCTCTTTAGTAAATTATCTTGAAATTTCTTGAAAGTCTATTTCAAATATCTTACAAATTTACTAGATTGTTTTAATAAATTGTCTTGCTAAGGGAACAAAAAGAATGGTAGAAAGAGCATTAGGTGGGTGGTGCGGGCCCCTGCCCTCCAACTGATTTTTAAGTTTCTGCTATTTTTTTGCTTCTTCTTCATTTCTTCATTTCCTTTCAATGTCAGTAAGACCTTTGCTTTGTAAAGGGGGAACACTACTCTTCGGAAAATTAAGATAATCAAAAAGTATTTGTGTGCGTTTAATTACTGGAAAAAGATTCTTCATTAAATCTGTCACCGTTTTCCTGAGAACAAAAGATTATATATTTTTTTATTTTATTGAACAACATATTTACCATTCCTCTGTCTTCTATTGTCTCTCATAATTCAATCCTGCAAGCAACTTCATAATTCCATCCTCCAAACAACTTTATAATTCCATCCTGCAAGCAACTTCATAATTCCATCCTCCAAGCAACTTCATAATTCCATCGTCCCAGAACTTCTTTTAGCTTTCTATTGTCTCTCAAGCAACTTCATAATTCCATCCTGCAAGCAACTTCATAATTCAATCCTGCAAGCAACTTCATAATTCCATCCTGCAAGCAATTTCATAATTCCATCCTGCAAGCAACTTCATAATTCCATCGTCCCAGAACTTCTTTTAGCTTTCTCAGCAAAGAACTCCTCTAGGTGCCTTTTAATAAAATGCAACTATTGCAATATAATCAAAAGCGACCTTTTTTGAATGAAGTTAGTTAAAACCAAACACTCCTAATGCCACCTAACAACAAAAATAGAATGACATTTTTTGCTAACCCAATCTATATCACTACTACCCACAACACTGGTTTAAATACTGTTGCTGGGTTATTCATGTGTTCAGACATTTATATGTATCTATGTATCTGGACTTTGCACAGCCCTAACCATTCATAGTAGAAACTTGAAATTTTGCACACACACTCCCCTCAATGAGTAGGGAAAATGATTTTTTTTTGTTTTTTGAAAATCCCCCCCACTAAATAGGTTTTTAGAGGGGGGTTCAATATGCAATACAAGTTTATGTTAAATTGGTCACTAGTTTGTGCCCACTTGATTTTTTTGAAAATTCGGACCACTTTTTAGTGATCACAGCCAAACAAAAGGCGAGAGAAGTAACTTATTCATTGATCAATAATGGGGGGTTCAATATGCAATGTAAGTGTATGCTAAATTGATCCCTTAGTTTGTGTCCAGCAGCATTCTCACTTGTTTTTTGAAAATTTGGACTATTTAGTGATCACTGCCCACCACCACTGTTTAAATTACAAGGTAAAAAGAAGCATATATAGATGGCTGTGATTCATAATTTCCTTTGCAATGCCAGTTCAGTGTTATTTTCTGCTTTGTTTTTTGACCTTGACCAATATTTACTGTCTCTTTACAATATCTACTCCTCCCCTTCTATTCCCTCCCCCCTCTCGCCATACTTTCCTTATCTTTGTAAACCAGTGTAATGGTTGATCAAGCAGATCACACGGTAGCAGCTTGATTCAAGCCAAATGGCAAAGAGCATACCATTTTATTCAAGATTTCTATAGTTTTGAGAAGGGTCATTAATATTCAAATGGCTCTTCGGACGATTGAACTCCTTCTTGTTGTTTGTGTTGTTCTATAGTTTTGAGAAGTGTCATTAATATTCAAATGGCTCTTCGGAACGATTGAACTCCTTTTTGTTATTCGTGTTGTAAACATGACGTTTCGGACGATCCATTCTTTGGCTTTCTCAAAAGTATAATCCGAGAATCTGGAGAGAGAAAGGCAACCATCTTCCTCTCTGGGAGGAAGTCCAGATTATTAACAGAGAACAATGTTGGAAGCAGAGAAAAATAAAAGAATCAGCTCACATCAAAATAATGACTAAATGCATTAGTAAGTGTGGAGTTCAACCCAATGTGGCTTCCGCTTCTCAACAGACCTAAACCCGACAAGACAAATACACAGAAACATCCAGGCCCTGCATTATAAGGATTACCCCCTTTAGAAATAAAACTTCTGTTTACCCCATCGCACTCAGACTTTACACCTGAAGAAGGTCGAAGAATGGATCGGACGAAAAGTTGTGTTTATAACACAGACAACAAGGTGTTCCATCATCCAAAGAACCATTTGAATATTAATGACCCTTCTCAAAACTTGTTACCTTAAATTATTCCCCTTTGTCCTGTCAAAGGAAATCCTTCTCTGGTAGGGTTGCCTTTGCAAAGGTTTTAACTCTGAGATTCATGAACCACTTGAAACTCTTCAATGAATAAACTTTTATTTTAAATGGAACTCTTTTATGAATTGAATTAAAGAAAAAGAAAAAAGAAATTACCAAAAATTGTAAGGAAGTAACTTTAATCAGAAGTTACTACTCTTGATTTAACATTTAAATTCCCTAATATGAATTTAAGAGTTAAACAAACTTGACATATTGAAGAGCAAGGCTCTGATGGAGGAGAGTCAGATTCCCAATGTATGTAATTCTTTTCTGTAAAAAGAAGCAATGAATTAAATCATGTATTCTTGAAATTGAAGTACTTGAAATTGAAGAACTCAAAAGTGACCTGTTTGGGTCAGAATGAGTTTGTGTCAATTCAAATGAAATTCACATCTAGAATTTCATATGACAAATGTGTGACAAGTTTCATCATGATTTACCAATCTGTTTTTTTATGTCTTATTGCACAACCATTAGTTTTGCCATTTTACACAAACTAGAGCAGTGCCCGTTCCAAAGGTGCGTGTTTGGAAGGGACCAAACTTCATGGTGTGTGGAGCACAGCGCTCAAGACTAACTTTTTTGACTACCGTCTGGAAACCGTCCCAAAAAAATTTTTAACTGACCCGAAGGAAATCTAAACCGTCCCGAAAAACAATTTGAACTGTCCTAAAAGGAAATGTAAACTGTCCCAAAATCAAAATGTTGTTTCTTTACTTTGTTATTATCATCAATAATTGTTAGTAGCATAATAAAGAAGTAAATAATTGTCAAACTCCAGTCCAAACCTGGAGTTGACTTTGTTTTTCTACTGTAACAAAAACAACAAAACAACAGGAACAATCCTCACCAAATTTTTAAAAAAAGAAGATATCTTCCCCAGAACAGAAGTGATTGTTAAAAAAAATAATTTTTTAATATTTTTTAATTTAAAAAAAAAAATCACTTCCATCCCGGAGGCATCCCAGAGAAGATATTTGTTCATCCTGATTTTTACCATCCCCAGGACAACGTTAATTTCGAGCCCTGGTGAAGTAGCCTGCCATAATTGTCATGTAAAATAATTTTGAATTAAATACTTGTGTGTAACCATTAGTAGTTATAATTAGTAAAGAGTGAAAGTCAAGGGAGATAATTTATAAAAACTATAAACCTTTTTTGTTCAATGGCTGATATGAAGCTAGTGTTTTAGAGATGTTACAGCAGTGATGCTAATAGAAGCAGAGCATCCTTGTTTTTCATTTAATGGCCAGTTATCGAGTAATCATGGTGCACACACACACACACACACAGATTTCTTCAATTGTAGTTAAATGAACACATTAATGAATCAATATTCATTTTGTCTTATGTAAAGCTGTTCTGTTTAGACATGTTGAAGTTAAAGGCAAATTCAGGTGAGGAACAATAGATATACCAATTGTTTTTCCCAAAGAAGAGAGATTGACAATGGATCCTTTTAAAAATAACAAACAAAAATATTTAAAGAAGAAAAAAAATCAATTTAAATAGCATTTATTTTTAAAAAAACCTTAATCACAGTAGATTTTTAGTATTGACTTTTCTTCACAAAGTGAAAATACTCGATTTGTTGTATATCAATAAAGACATGCTCAGAGTTTCATTGTATTGCAATTGTATAATTCCTGCATGAAATAATGGGCAAAGTAGGACGACTTAACTGTCAAAAATGCATTGTATCATAAGGACTGATTTGACCGATCATGGCTAAAGAAGCTAACATTTCTTTTACTTTTGTACTGCAATGAATGTTTGAGTTTTAGTAAAAAACAATTATTTTATTTTATTTTTTTTATTAAATCAAGTATTGTAAACCATGTTCCTTGTATTAATTTTTGACTACTATTTACATTCTTCCTAATTTTTAGTTTGTTTAATCACAATTTCAGTAAGGCAGGCACAGCAGTGTTATTGTTTTGGTTTTAGTAAAAAAAGCGATCGATTATTTTATTATTTAATTTTTATTTAGACAAAGTATTGTAAACCATTTTTATTAATTTTTAACTACTATTTACCTTCATCTTAACTTTTAGCTGTTTTTTTAATTACAATTCAACTTGGTTTTAGTAAAAAAAAATATTATTTGTTAAACCATTTTAGATATTGGGATTTTTAAAAAAATAATAAAAATTAGGATGAATGTAAATAGTAGTCAAAAATTAATAAAAATGGTTTGCAATACTTGATTTAATAAAAAAATAAAATAATCATTTTTTTACTAAAACTCAAACAGTCATTGCAGTAGGAAAGTAAAAAAAACTTAGCTCTTTAGCAGTGATCAGTCAAATCAGTCCTTATGATATGATGCATTTTTTGTGGTTAAGTCATCCTACTTTGCCAAATAATGTAAATAACAACACATGAGAATAGATATTTATAAACATGACTAGATTTTAATTAACATACAGGTCTGGTTAGTCACTCAATAGAAACCGTCTTTTGGCAGCATGACTTGTTGGGGGTGATCAATTACAAAATTGGAAAAAGGGGTGATCAATGAATAAGTTACTTCTCCTGGATCACTAAAAATTCTGAATTTTCAAAAAACAAAGCATGAAATCTGCCTGACACAAACTAATGGACCAATTTAGCATGAACTTACACTATAAATTGAATCCCCACCCTAAACTTATTTTGGGGGGGAATTTAAAAAAAAGGTTTTTTCTAGTCTTAATAAGGAGTAAATGTTTAAATTCTCAGCCCTCTAGCTCCATTGATTTGGCCTGTACAAATGGCACACACGTACATAGCCAGCCAGCCAGAATCACTTAAAAACTGAAGAAACCCATGTTGATAGTTTTGGTTGATGGTTTCTAATAATGTAAATAATGAGAATAGATATTTATAAACATGACTAGATTTTAATTAACATATGACAAATAGTCAGGAGTATTTTCAAGGTAGAGTGTAGATGAGTAATGAAAAGTTGTTTTGGTGAAAAAAGATATATTAGTTGTTTGCCATGGAAATATTTAATATTGTTTGAGTTTTTCTGATGATATTTTTTAAATTATCAATCAAACTACATTTACTTCTGCCATTAATGAATTGATTTGTATGTTCACTGTACTACACTTTCATCTCATTTGAAAATACAACAAATCAAAATTAATGCAAGCATACAGAATATGACCTGTATAGCAGAGAACTAACTTTCTTATGGTGCCAGGGAATATTCGCTTAAAGCTCATTTTCTGCCAAGACCAAAATTAGTTTTTTAAACTCTTAAATTCATGGACCGCTTGAAACCGCTCTTAAACACAGTGGAAATCTTCAATGAATTGAATTTTAAAAAAATAGAACTCTTTTGTGAATTGAATTTTTTTTTAATTTTAAAATTACCTAAATGTGCAAGAAGTAACTTCGATCAGAAGTTATTCCTCTTGATTTAAGATTTGAATTTTTTAATATGAATTTAAGAGTTAAAGATCCTCCTGTCTGTCCCGATTATTCTCTCTTTGGGATTGAGACATCATGTAAAACCTTCCTCAAGTCCTAAGCTTTCTAACAATGTATCCTATTTCCCTTCAGGAGTAATATCTTTTTAAAATTTATCAGAAGTAATCTCACACATAAAGTCAGAATTATTTATATAACTGATATAAAAAAAAAGGCAAACATATTATCTATAACATAACTACTGTAAATTCAATAAGCTTTTTACAATTTATTCCAGGCCAAAACATCTCTACAAACATCAGTGCTATGAATGAGAAGGCAGATAGTACCAAAGTATCCCAGAGTAGAAGATCTTCAAGACCATCATTGAGGTAAGAATGCTTCAGATAGATTGATTTTAACTACTGTAGTTCATGCTCTGTGTATAATGCATACTCTATAATGTGCCCCTGTGTATAATGCATGCTCTATAATGTGCCCCTGTGTATAATGCATGCTCTATAATGTGCCCCTGTGTATAATGCATACTCTATAATGTGCTTCTGTCTATAATGCATACTCTATAATGTGCTCCTGTCTATAATGCAATCTCTATAATGTGCCCCTGTGTATAATGCATGCTCTATAATGTGCTCCTGTGTATAACACTCACTCTAATTTTTCATGAAAAAAATCAAATCAAAAAAATTTAACTGTTTTATTAGAAGAAACAAATAATATAATTTTGAATCACAAAGAAAAAATAAAGTAAGTAGAAAAATTCAACTACTTAGATAAAGATATTTTCTATAGTTTTGAGAAGGGTCATTAACATTCAAATAGTTATTTTCTATAGGTTTGAGAAGGGTCATTAACATTCAAATAGGTATTTTCTATAGGTTTGAAAAGGGTCATTAACATTCAAACAGTTATTTTCTATAGTTTTGAGAAGGGTCATTAACATTCAAATAGTTATTTTCTAAAGATGCATGCAAATAATAACTGCAAATAATTTGCAGCAATAATAAGTATATTTATTATAGAAGACATAACAATAAAGTAGTTCTCAGCTATTGAGAAGAAGAAAGAATGCATTTAAAGAGTTTGTATACTACTTAGTAAATGTCCTTAGTTTGTTGAAGATGTTAAGGAAGAGAGTGTGTGTGTGTGTGTGTATGTATGAATGAATGTGTAATTACATAATCAGAGGTGAGAGGTGAGTCTCTGTGGAAAGGGTAGATCAGTCATGGATTTGTCAAGCGACAAATCTTGACTGACTAAAGAAAGAAGAATAGTCCACCTTCTTATAGGAGGAGGTGATTGGAAGATGAGAGGCTGGTCGAAATATGGTGTGTTGGAATGGATATCATCAAAATTCCAAGATGAAATGATATATGACAAAGGTACAAGGTTTTTCCAGACTTGGTGTCTACAAAGGGTATTGTGCTTTCGTGTCGAGTGCCATGTTTCCTGTAATGTTTATATATATATATGTATGTTAAATCAATAAGTAATGTATGTATATGTTAAATCAATAAATATGCCAAAGCAAGCTCCTGGCAGCCCCCATTCCGTTTCCGGTCCCAGTAAAAGCAGACCGGAAGTGGTCACTGGGAAGGCTCAGTTCTACACAGGCAATAGCCCTGATCAACATGTGTCTTTTGTTCTGTCTTCTTTTCTTAACATGCTTAAACACGGTTACAAATCAAAAGCATTCTAATCTCACACAGCTAGAACGTTACATTTCCTTGTTCTGAATGTTGGTTATCTTAAGAGCACTGGTAGACAGATAACATTTAGTTCTCGGAATAAAAACCTGGGTGTTCTTAAGGAAAATTTGTGTGTCAAGTGGTTTTATTTGTTGATCGGAGTGTGTGAGTGCAAAAATGTGTCTGTTACAAATTTAACATTAAAATATTGAAAGATTGATACTTACTTTAACAGAGGTTTCATTTGGGCTAGAGAGCATATAGCAGCCAGCAATAATACTGAGAACGTAATAAATTGAAGTTTACTCTATAAGTGTCTTAATCTCACAATATTGAGTACACAATGACTTAGATTAACACAACAATTACAGATATTTTTATCTATACTTTGTTTACCATTAGCTTCTGTAACTCTAATCTTACACTCCAAATCATTTTCTGTCACTCAATACTGCGAGATTAACACACTTAGTAGCATTGATTATTTTAAATGATAATTCAAATCTCTCAATTATTATTGTGAAACAAGCTGTAATGTAATGATCATCTACAAAACTGTTTTCATTTGTCAAGAATCTCTTTTGTTTCTCTGGGAATTTTTGAATTTTGCTTTTGTTTTTAACGCTTAAATTCATATTTAAAAATTCAAATTTTAAATCAGATCTTCTGATTAATATAAATACATTAAATATTTGCACAGAAACATTTACATAAGAACATTTATAATTATTCATGAACTGCTTGAAACCACTCCTAAACATAGTAGAACTGTTTGTAATGTTTATATATGTATGTATGATAAACATATATGTATGCTTAATATAAATAAACACACCGGAACAAGCTCCCAGCAGCCCCCATTCCATTTCCAATCCCGGAAGTGGGGATGGTTAAGAATCTCTCTTGACCAGGCTATCGCCCTGTGAGCACATCTTTTGTTCTCTCTCTGTTCTTTTCTAAACACAGCTAAAATGCGATTCTAACCAAGCACATTCGCCAACACAGCTAAACACAGAAAAGAACAAACAACAAAGACATAATAATACAAACTTCAATGAATATAATTTAAAAAATGGAACTCTTTTGTGGATTGAACAAAATAAAAAAGTACATTTTATCAGAAGATTTGATTTAAAATTTGAATTTTTAAATATGAATTTAAGAGTTAAAAACAAAAGTTAAATCTTGTTTTCATCTTACTTCAGGCCGAAACAGACATATTCAGATGAATCCAATGAACTGAAAATCACACCCGGTTTTAGAACTCATGTTGCCAAAAAATTGTCTGACATTCTGGACAAGTGAGTAACAATTTCTATATTTATGGTTTTCTTTTGATCGATTATCCAAAGACAATTGATTAGAAAGGCCACACAGAGAACACTGCCTGTGTCGCACTTCAAGTCCCCAAGTGTATTCGATTATAAGAACATCTCTCCGCTGAAACCAACCCATCAACAGCTCCCCCTTCCACCATCTGGCCTTTCTCTCGGCCAATATTTTCGATAAACAATTCTTTGTTTCCATTTCAAGCCAAAAAACGAAAGTGCTTATTTTGATACGATGTATCTCTTGTGTAATTGTAAAATCTAGTGTAACCATAGTATAACAATGTTAGAAAATTGGAAATGTCATTTAAGACTCTAATGGTCATATTGTTTGTATCCTCATTTCTGTATTCTCACTTAAAAAATGAATTTTATATAAACGGAAAAGATTTCCCTCTCACTACTTTCATTTTACGAGAAGTTTAAAACTGTTATGCAAAAAGTGAAACTAGGAATTCTCCCTTGTTTACTCTTTTATCGTGATACATTATAATTCATGGAATTAATGACGTCATTGGAATTTCCAAACATTTTGTTATACATTATCTTATCACCTCGCCACCCCCCTTAGTAATTCGACCTTGCTTTCATGCTCCTCTGCCCAATCTTCAACCAGAAAATTAGTTACTGATAACATGTTAGATAAAAGATAAATTTTAATATTTTGTTCATCATATTACGCAAACACTTGTTTTGTTAAATTGACTAGAATTGACGGACATCCAAGAGTTAATCCACGTTATCAAAAACATCTAGAATCCAAATTGGGGGAAGTGTAGTTTAGCGTCCCAAATTATTACGCATGCGTCGCTAGTTTTTGCGCATGCTTGACCGTTTCTTTTAGGGATCACACAGGCATGAAATTAACACGTATGGTTTCCCTTTGTTTTTAAGTACTGTCACGGAAAAATATCTGGTATGAATTAAAAAAGTTAACCATGACATCAATTTAGAAATAAATTGAACATTTAAAAATCAAAATCTGTTTTGTTTACTCTGTATTCATGCCCTTTCGTAAATTTAAATTGAACACCTTTAAATTCAGAACTGGCCTCAACTGGGGTGAGTAAAAATTGTATTGTTAAAATCATGACTTGTGGCGCAGTATTTCGGATGCTAAAGTTCCTTAGATTCTAGATGTTTTTTTTAGATATTTAATTTGGGATGCTAAACTTCCTAGATATTTCTGGATGTTTTTATAAACATGGATTAACTCCCGGATGTCCAAACTGCCATTTGCAAAACCTCTGGATCTGAAAATGGGAATAAGTATCACTTCAAATAGTTCTTTGGACAATTGAACACCTTGTTGTTTGTGTTGCTAATGTTGTATATCCCGGGAAGAATTCGCTGGACTTCACTATAAAGGAAACTCGAAGACTTGCTTGTAAAAATATCTGGACATATTTTTATTACACAACATACATCTTTGTTGGTGGGAGAGAGAAGATAAGGAGAACCGCCAGGCTGTCCCTCAATAGGGGCGGCGGTGTCGTGCCTTTCGGCTCCGCTGATGTCTCTCTGTCTTCTTTGAGTGTCGAGGTTTCTGTCCGCTTCCCAGGGATAGGCCGTTTGGGTCTGCTTTTTATAGTTTCTCTAATGACTACGTGGTGTCTCACGGTCCCCATTTCCTGTTTACAACCTGATGCAATATACCCATCTCCTATGGTGATCGAGGTCACTTACATTTCCACCACAGGTGTCCGGATACGTAAATCATAACAGTAACACAACATTTCAGCCAATCCATTTTTCGACTTTCTTCAGGTGTAATATCTGAATGTGATAGGGGTAAACAAAAGTTTTTAGTTTCAGAGGAGGTATCCCTTATAACGTGAGATTTGGGTGTTTCTATATCCTTGTCTTGTTGGGTTTGGGCTTGTTGAGCAGCGGAAGCCACATCAGGTTGAACTCCGCACCAACAAGACAAGGATAAAGAAACACCCGAATCCTATGTTATAAGAGTTACCTCCTTTGAAATTAAAAACTTCTGTTTACCCCACCACATTCAGATATTACAAAACTGAGTAAAATGCAAAAAGCAAGTTCTTTTATGGGCAACTCTCAATTCGGAGGTTGGGTTGATGGACATAGGGCAGACATTGAATTACACTGGAGCCTTCTCCAACCATCTCGAGGTACAACTGTTGTCAACATGTCAATAACCACTCCAGGACCTCTGATCAAAAGGCCCCATTGAGAACACTGCCTGTGTCTCACTTCATGTTGTCAAGTGTATTCGAGGATAAGGACATCTCTCCATTGAAATCAGCCCGTCAACAGCTCCCCCTCCCACCGTCTGGCCTTTCTCTTGGCCAGTATTTTCAATAAACAACTCTTTGTTTCCATTTCAAGCCAAAAACGAAAGTACATATCTCTTGTGTACTTGTAAAATCTAGCGTAACCATAGTATAACAATGTTAGAAAATTGGAAATGTCATTTAAGACACTAAAAGTCATGTTGTTTGTATCCTCATTTCTGTATCCTCACTTAACGAAAAGTGAAACTAGTAATTCTCCCTTGTTTACCCTTTTATCGTGATATATTATAATTCCTGGAATTAATGACGTCATTGGTATTTCTTAGCATTTTGTTATACATTATCTTATCAACTCACCTCCCCCCCCTTAGTAATTTGACCTTGCTTTCATGCCCCCACCCACACTCGCCCAATCTTCAACCTACTGATTAGTTTGAAATGGGTTACTGATAACATGTTATGTTATGATATACTGCCACAAGGAGGTCGTTTCCGGACCAACATTTGGGTGGAAGTGACCCGGGGACCTTAGGAAATATGCATATGCGTGGGTGTCCAAAAACAGGATGTTGAACACATCTGATAAAAGAAAGACACTCGATATTTAGATGGATTGATTTTAGAACTTGTCTTTATGAATATGACTCTTGGGCACAGGAGTTTCAGCTATATAGCACCCAGACTTTGGAATCAATTACCCTATGATATCCAAAACACACATATATTAGCAAGCTTTAAATCAAAAATAAAAACTTTCTTGTTTCGTGACTTTCATAATTATATGAATTTAGTAAATAAATACACTTCGTAACTGTAGCTCTTGCCCTGTGTTTATTAAAAAAAACTTGCACTTTCTTCTTACTCTTCTTTAATAGGCCTTATATTTTTACTGCAATTGATTGTATGTTTTCAAACACTTTTGTCCGGTGGGAACTTAAGTATTGAAAGGGCACTTTCTATAAATGCATTTATTATTATTATTATTATTATTATTGAAAAAATCCTTTTAAAAATGATTTCAGGGAACTTGAATTCTCTGAATCTGCTGTTGAAGAATGCAGTGAAAACAAAAAATCTTCCAGTTCAGGTGAGTTTGGAATTGTCTATTAAAATTGCTTCATGGCAACCCATTGGTACGTGATGATGGTAGATGCTGTAATTTTTATTTATTTATGTATCTTTTCATCTATATGTCTCATCTATATGTGTTTTAATGTAATGTTTATGTATTTATGTATCTTTTCGACTGTATGTTTTAATATAAATAAACTAAATGACCCACGATGAGCCAATCCAAAATGGAAGCTACCAGAGGGAGCCTCATTTCTGATACTGGAAGTGAGAGCCCAGCATAACAATCAGATGTGCTTTTGTTTCTCTTTTCTTACGCAGCTAAATATGGTCAAAAAACCAATCACAGCTAAACACAAACTAACAAACCAACAAAAGCAAAAACATAACAGATGCCACTTAATGAGTAAAGACATACAGTTTTATGAAATATCCTGATCCTGAAAAATAAAACTGATCCTGGAGTTTTTGCTTTGACTGCAATTGTTTTTAAAAACTGTGGTTTGCTTACTTTTTGATCGCAAAGACTCATCCTAACCAGAAATTCAAAACATGATTGAAATATTCAAAGAGTTTTTCGGACTATTGAACTCCTTCTTATTTTTGTTGTTCACATGACATTTCAGATGATTCAATCTTTGGCTTTTTACAGGTGTAATATACAATATATCTGCTCAGGTGGCCATAGTGTTCATGTCCTGTGCTTCAACTACACAGGTCAGCCATACCGTCTGAACACTCCCACAAAGGGGCGGCAGACCCCCATAGCTAGCTCACATCTGCCAGGAGAAGGAATCTCCTGTCAAACCTACGACCTAAGGAAAATGCTGCTATCCGTGCTATTACAGTGGACCATAGCATGCAAACCAAAGGTTGGGGTCGACCGCGCATATGTTGCACTTCACCATAAAACTCTATTGCGCAGACCACAGATTTTTCACATTCAGGCCAACCTAGGACCTGAATAAAGACACAGAAAACCCATCCCAATCTCTGTTCGCGGAGCCAAGTCATTCATTCATCCATATAATATCCGTAAGGGAAGAGAGCCTCTTTTTCTGGTCTCTTTCTCCAGTAGTATAAAGAAACTACCGGAGAAAGAATATTATGTATTACACCTGAAGAAGGCCAAAGAATGAATCAGCCGAAACATTGTGTGAACAACATAAACAAGAAGGAGTTCAATAGTCCAAAAAACTCTTTGAAAATTAATGACCCTTCTCAAAATTAAAGACAGTATGATTGAAATATATTCTATTAATCACTGCTAGCAACGGTTTAGGTTTTAATCACCGCTACCAAAGGTTTAGGTTATTCATGTGTTCACATATTTATATGTATCTATCGATGTATCTGGACTTTGCCCAGCCTTAACTATTTATAGTAGAAATTTGAAATTTTGCACACACACGCCGCTCAATGAATAGGGAAAATGTTTTTTGAAAATTACCCCCCTAAATAGGTTTTTAGAGGGGGATTCAATATGCAATATAAGTTTATGCTAAATTGGCCACCCGCTTGTTTTTTGAAAATTCAGACCTTTTTTAGTGATCACAACCCAACAGAAGGCGAGAGAAGTAACTTATTCATTGATCACCTGTTTCCAACTTTTAATCGATCACCCCCAACTCAGCATATATGGGTGTCAGTGATTCATAATTTCCCTTAGAATGCTTTTCATTTTCCTTCTCTCTTTTTCCTTGTGCATTTCTTTCTTTTCTTTCTTTCTTTCTTTCCACTTGTTGTTTTCCTTCCAGGAATCCGTCTGCTGTCTTCTTCCAAAAGATTTCTCAAGGTCGATCCGAATGCAGAAATTTCAAAAGTGAAAACAGATCCAAAATGGAGTCCAGTATGGAAGCCTAAATCGCATTCTAAACGTGCAAATTCCGCAGGTGAGAAGCCTGTAAGTTCTTCCAGCCGCAAACGGATGAATCCAAAAGGCAACGAACAGACAGATTCTTCAAGTGACAGGTACGTAATTTCCACCAATGACAGGTAAACGTACCTGTTTTTCTTTTACTATTTCTATTGTTCTTGTTGATGTTTATCTCCTGAGAATGCAGCAGATTTTATAAGGGTGAGACTTACAAATCTGTTTTTATCAATATTATTGGAAGAAGTATTGTAACACATTGTTTTCATTGAATTTGACTAGTTATTTCTTTAAGATGAAGGTAAAAAATTTAATAAAAATAACGTGTTACAAATCTGTTCATCCTCGTCTGTTTTCGTGGTAACAAGTTCATCTACAGCCAGAAAACCTTTCTCCAAACAACAGATCACTATTTTCACTTTTTAATCACCACTACCCACAACACTGGTTTATTGCTGTGTTTAGGTTATTGTGTTCTGACATTTATATTAATCTATGTATCTATCTATGTATCCGGACTTTGCACAGCCCTAACCACTTATAGTAGAAACTTGGAATTTTGCACACACACACTCCTCTCAATGAGATGGGGAAATGTTTTTTTGTTTTTTTTTGAAAATTCAGACTTTTAATGGGGTTCAATTTTCAATTTAAGCTTATGCTAAATTGGTCACTACTTGTGCCCGCTTGTTTTTTTAAAAATTCAGACATTTTTTTTTAGTGAGCACAACTTTTTAATTGATTACGCCCAACACAGCATATATGGGTGACAGTGATTCATAATTTCCCTTGGAATGTTAGTTTTAGTTAATGTTGCTAAATTTACAAATGAGATGGGAAACTGTCCAAGACTTCACGCCACTTTCATTCCAATTTGCAACCATAAAATGTTGTCTTAGCTCAAAATCATCCAGAAAATGTGTGTATGTCTTTACCCACAAGAGCACACAAGAGGTCAACACAAATATGGATCATTTGTCTTCAACGGTGATGGAAATGGGTTTTGGGAACTAGGTATATGCTAGGGCTTGGTTTTGGGAACTAGGTATACAGTAATGTCTCCATTAGTAGTAGTACAAAAAAGCTGAAAATTGAGAAGTAGGTATACACTGTACTCCCGTGAACCCCGCCATTGCCATCCCTGGTCTTCAAGTTATTACCTTCCGACTATTGGTAAGGGTTGATTTTTTTTTTTTATCTAACCACTTCCATTTTCTTGTTTATGAAACTTTTATCTCTATTTATAATTTGTTCTGCTCACAAAAACTAAAATCCTACAGAATTGACAAGTTCAGATGGTGCTGAGTCCTTTCTGGAAACACCATCAAAAGTTAAAAGTCTTCATATAATAAACTATGAAAATGAAAAATACTTTCAATTTCAGTGTTCTAGATGTTATAAAATATTAAAATTCTAAAACTTCAACATTTTTTTTTTAAAACTTAAAATTTTAAAATTAACAAATTTTTTTTATAAACATAGTTCTGCCTTGTGTATTGGATTGATGTATGACTTTTGATGTACATGTTATGGCTGTTTAGGCCATTTTCAACATCCTAATCCTTTGGCCATTTTCAATATCCTTCATATAATTTTCATTTAGCAGTTGTGATATCATCAAGTACATGTATATTTGGGTTCTAGGACAACTGCCCCCAGGATAATTGCCCCCCCCCCACACACACACAATAGCATAGCAACTGTAAAGCCAAAATTGAAGTTTGTAGAAATGAAGTAGTTGACTGTGTAAATGATCACACTCATGGGGAAATTGTCCAGGGACAATAGTCAAGAGTCATTTATCTGGGGGGCAGTTGTCCTATGGTGGCAATTGTTCTGGAGGCAGTTGTCCTGATACCGCATATTTGACAGTGGCAAATAACATTTCTGTATGGACCTATTAGTTGCAATGAATCTTCTAGCAGATCTCAAACTTAGAACCTTCCAGAAAATTGTGAAACAACTTTATCCGTTATGCAACCAGAGATTAATATCGATAATCATTTCTTTGTCGTTTTTTTTTCAACGATGTGCACTTATAAGTAAACATTTAGAAAAGATAAATAATAAAAACATTGGCCAATAGATTATATGCAGATATATACATATGTGTGTACATAAACACACATATGGTAACAAATGATAAAAAAAATATGGTGTGAATGAATATACAGTGAGCGCAAAAAGTATTCGATACATTTCAAAAAGTTCATTTTAATATCCTTATACAGTTTCAAAATTGACAGAATTTGGACCAAAGATAAAAAAAAGCAAAAAAAAGCCAGAAGAGGGTGTAATGAGTCGGTTTTGGTACCCAGCACTAAATTACAGTAAGTGCAATAAGTATCCAATACATTTCTTAAAAGTTCATTTCAACATCCTTATACACCTTCAAAATTGAAAGGATTCAGACCAAAGATTTTTGATTTTTGTACATAACCTTTCAATGTTCAATCTTGTTTCAATATTTTTCTGATTTTAGTATTTTTTAATCTTTGGTCAAAATTCTGTCAATTTTGAAGAT
>VCCN01001818.1:1754063-1764590 GCA_006491835.1 Architeuthis dux
TTTATTTTAATTACACTTCTTCCCTGTTTAATCCCACTTTTAACATTTTAATTTCATTCTTTCTTTCAATATTTACAAAATTCGACAAGAGTCTCCTAATTTATCACACTGGGGAGAGGGGGAGAAAGAGATAAAGAGAGAGAGGATACGGAAGAAGCGTGATCGACCTTTGACCCCAAAGGAACGGTCAACAAGATCAAGATAGAGCCAAAAGCACATCTGGATTGGGGAAAGAGGATTAGATTGGGAAAGGACAACAGGGTCGCCTGAAGGGGAGATAATCCAAGCTTTATCACAGAGACTCACCCAAGCATTGGAATAGCGTCGAATTTGGAAATGGAGCTAGTCTAGAAGCAAGAGGCTGTTATTGAACCTCTGCCTCTAGACACTCAATTTTCAAATTTGACACTATTCCAATGCCTGTGTTGGGTAGGTCTCTGAGATAAAGCTCGGGTTATCTCCCCTTCTGGCCAAATCTGGCAACCCTGGAGGACAACTGGAGCCACAGTGACCAGTCCAGTCTTTCTTGTACTGTTCACTCGTTTGTTTTTTTTCCGTTCTTTCTTTAAAGGATTATTGACTAAACCATTGTGCACCTATCCTGCATGATAATGAGGAAATATTTTCAGGCTGTAGGTCATAATAATTCTTTTAGATTTTAAATCAATGCCCACCATTGAATGCTTAACATTTGAACTCACCATTGAAATAGAGAAAGAATCAGCCCCAACCAGTTTTACTAAAGAGGAGCCTAAAGTCAGCAGCTAATTAAAAAAACATTCTAACGTCTATCGTGAGTTGAAGCCGATTAGTTGAGGCCGAGAAAGGCTGAAATTCAAGTTGTATAGGAAGATTTAGTAATTGGTGAAAATCGAGATGGAAATTCTGACGGAGATTGCTGGTCTCAGAATTAACAGGGAAACAGGGTTGCTAGATTTGGCAAGGGGAGATAATCCAACCTTTATCTCAGAGACTCACCCAACACAGGCATTGGAATAGCATCGCAATTTGAAAATCGAGCGAGTCTGGAGGCATAGGTTCAATACCAGCCCCCAGACTTGCTCAATTTCCAAACGCTATTCTAAATGCCTGTTGGGTAAGTCTGAAATAAAGCTTGGGTTATCTCCCCTTCTGGCCCAATCTGGCCACCCTGCAGGGAAGTGGTCATCCAGTAAATCAAATAGTGACCCTTCTTTTAAAGGGCAGCCAAATATTAAGGGGGAGGGGATAGTGAAGGAAGTGTAGCAGACCTAGAGCAGCAGCAGCAGAATGGTAGTAGTAGTAGTAGTAGCAGGAAAGGTTTCCATGGAAACTTTTACAGTAATATCTGACATTGGATATATCACTTTAGGTAACTATATGAGGTCATCACACGTGACCTTCAGTTAAAAGAAACAGAGACATACATACATGAACACACGCACACACTAGCAGAAGTTATTGGACACACACACATACAGACACACTTGGCTGTTAGAAAGAGTAGGGTGGGGATGACAGGTGTGGGGGGGAGTAGGGTGTAAACGTGGAATGTGGAAAATGAAAGACTAGCTCTTGCTGTAGGCTTGCAGCCTGGGGTAGGGTTAGATAGGGGGGGGGCTGTATAGAGTGTATGGCCTCCTCTCATCTAGGCTTTGATCAGCATCTGAAAAGAGAAGACATCTTTTGTAAAAAAGGTTTTTACTTATAACTGAAATAACGTTCATTCAGAATAATCGAGATTTCCACTGCAAAGATTATTGAAATAGAAATGAAGAAAATATTGAGTCAAGCGTCTAAGACCCTTATTTTAGGCCAACTGTTGACTTTTTGAAGAAAGTCTCATTCTAAGTTTAGATTGATTTATTTGATTGATTTGTTTAGCGGCATATCAATCCTTGATGGGTCATTTAATGTTGAAATCAGTTTAAAATCCCCAAAATAGTGTCTTGCGACTTTGGTAAACGGTTATTTCTTTTTAGAGTCTTGGGTCGGGGGGGGAATCTTACCCCACTGCAGGGGATGCAGTCGGTGTATTCTAGGCCCCAGCCGACAGGGCCGGCTAAGTTTAGAAGAACTATATGATGTACTAACTGGATCTTGCTTATTTCAGCAAACAAACGTGATAATTTACAAACCAAATTTTCTGAAAATGTTGAATTTAGTATATCCTTTAACCATTAGACCAAAACTAGCGTTGGACGAAACCATGTTAATTAATGGATACCTGTAAATGAATTTCCATAGATTTTTCAAACGCAGATCTAACAGGCATTCAAAATCTATTTCAATTGATTTTTTCATAGTTAATTTTTCTAAAATAAATATCTGTTTTGATTTATTGAACAAAAATAATTTTTAAACCAGAATATTCTCCAATTGTTCTTCTTTCTAATGGTTATGAAGTTCATAAAAATTTAATCGACTTTTATATGTGCTTTAAATCGAATTTTGGTCATAGTGTCAATTTTTCATAAGTCTGTGAGAATATGTTAAAGAGAGCCAAAAATGGCCAAAAAGCACAAAAAAAAAAAAAAAAAAAAAAAGATCAAAACAGAATTCAGCTTAATTGGGAAATTGGAATTAGGTTTCTATTGAGAATTAGCTGTTAAACAGTTTGTGAGAAAGCTAGCTAACACACAGAATCTATAGCAAAGAAATGCTTAAATATAGCATGTCATCAGGAAACAATGTACAAAAATGGGATATAATGTCCACTATTTAGGCTAAAGTTGCAATACAAAAACGTTAAGTATAAAATAGAACAGTTAATACAGCCTAAAAATAAGGGAATTTTGTTAAGATTTTAGTAAATTATGCATTACATAGCAAACAAATCTGTTATGAAATTCTAGAAAAGTAAATGGGTTTTCTCAAAGAATGAATATTTAGCTACTTACTTTTTTCTGCTGCTGTAGAATTTTGTGCTTGGTCGGGCGTCCTTTGATAATTGCGTAACAGAAGAGAGTGACAAACATGACAAAAAGGAAGTAACTTGTATGCATCAAGTGCAAATTGATGACAGAACGATCCCTCTGAAAAAATAAGAGGAAAACAAAAATACAATTTTAAAAAGGTTACCTAACAGGAGTGGCATAGCAATGGGGACACCACTTAGTGCAAATAGAAAGATCCAGTACATCAATACACAAATAATAGGAAAACAAAAATACAATTTTAAAAACGTTACCCAACAGAAGTGGCATAGCAATGGGGACCACTTAGTACAAATAGAAAGATCCAGTATGTCAATACACAAATATTCATTGTTCAGTGTAGCATTACAGGTCACCTAGTTTCAACCTTTGAATTCCGAAAGTTCAGGATTATCATCTTCACCCTCAGAAAATTCCATTGCCATGGTAATGTGGCACTTGGTGCTTCAAGTACTGCCACAAATTTACCCTCCACATAACATGTAGGTACATTTTTTTAAGTGCTAAATTTGATTAAAAAAGAGTAGTGGGTTATACGTCACGGAATATACAGTAACTAATGAAAAATTTATCTGAACAAATAAACTAAAAACAACTAAAACACTAATCAGACCTAAACAATCAAGTATTTTGTACCGGCATCAGTGACCATTCTTTTTTTATCCCATCAAAAACAATCAGTGGTCACCAACACACAGCAAATTCTTCTGACTACAATTGATGAAATCTGTGTGTGCACCGCGATTACTCGACAACTGGCATTGTATGAAGTTGACAGTTCTGAGTCAGCACACAAGGCAGTGCAGTGTCGAGTTTGAAGCTTTTGGGATCAGCGGTTCAAGAAATCTAATAAAAATAAATAAGTCATTAAAAATTTTTCTTAATAGTTTATATAAATTATCTCCCTTGACTTCCGCTCTTTAGAATTATCTAAATTTACTATAAGGTCACCTAGTTTCAAGCTTTGTCAGATTGATTGATTGTTTTGTTTAACGGCACATCGACCCTTGGTGGGTCATTTAGTGCTGAATTCAGTAGGGGGGGGATCCCATGTCACTGTGACTAGAGACTTGAGAGGGGAGAATCCCAAATCCCTGTCACTGAAACAAATGCCACGAGGACCGGGATAAGGGGGGAGGGGGATCCCAAAAGCTTCTCAGGACGAGCATGCTAATGGTGATCGCCTCCCGACCAGCTGGCCAAGATATCCTGCGCAACTCGTCCCAGGACGATACCCGAGCATGCCACAAGGACCCCCGAAGGGCCGTGGTTCTCTTAACTTCGAGCCCATGCCGGTTTCAAAGAACAGATACTACACTTTGATCTTAGCCAAAAGGCCAGTTCTGTCAGATTAATAACTCTTTAACACAAGTTATTTTGGGAAATTAAAGAAAACCTGAAAAATTCCAACTGGCTAGCTAAATAATTCCCCACAAACATTAACAATATTTCGATGATCTTCAACACTGGGAAAGAGAGAAACATTTTTAGTAGTAAAAACTTCAACCACTGGCTCCGTAAGGGTTCAAAACAAATTAGCTTCAGTTAAATACAATTAACCATTACTCAACAGGTCAAAGGCACAACATGTGATCAGTCTAATTATTGTGTGGATCTGGTGTGTTTGGTTGGTGGCATTCATCATCATATGATTATCGCCATCTTGGCCGGCCGTTCGAGTTGCTACATGACAACTTAAAGATCTACCTTTTCGCTTAAACAAGATGATCGCATGGTGATGCATTTCAACGACAAAGCACCTGATACATACACAATAATTAGACTTATCACATGTTGTGCCTTTGGCCTGTCAAGCAATGATATGGTTAATTGTAATTAACTGAACCTAATTTGATTGACATTTATCTAAACAATCCACTTGCTTCAAGGTAGGAAATATAAATCACTGCTAAGAAGAGGATTGTATCTGGGATATAAAATAAAACCAACTCCTGCAAGAGTGGTTTTCTTTACTGAACTCAAATATGTCTTCTGGAATAAGGTTTGAAATTAACGTTTATCCGGGGACGGTAAAAATGTGTTCGGGATGAACAAATATCTTCCCAGGGATGGCTCCGGGACAGAAGTGATTAAAAAAAAGTAAGAACAGATACTACACTTTGATCTTAGCCAAAAGGCTGCCCGTAATTTGTAGAGTATGACACATTAGCATTTTCAAATAGCTTTGGAGGGAAACATTTTCAGATTAAACTATTAAGTTTATGAATTGCCAATGAATAAGTCAGGATACAGGTTTTGCATACTTTAAGCTAAAAACTAAATTATGCAAACAAGCTCCCTAATCGATTCAACCTGAATCGGATAAAATCAAGCAAATCTTCCTTATTTGTTAGTAAAAATATGAAAAGATTAAATGACAGGTCTGGTTAGTCACTCAATAGAAACCGTCACATGACCAATGTCTTTTGGCAGCATTCCGTGTCATGGGGTGATCAATTAAAACATTTGGAAAAAAAAAAAGGGGTGAAGTTACTTCTCTCGCCTTTTGTTGGATCACTAAAAAGTCAGAATTAAAAAAACAAAAAAAACAAGCGTGAACGCTGACGGAGACAAACTAAGGGACCACTTTAGCATAAAATTACATTGTAAATCGAACCTCCCATTAATTTATTTTGGGAAGGGATTTTCAAAAGAAAGAAAAAAAAGAAGTTTCTAGACATATGGAATAAATGTTCAAATTTTAAGCCCTTTAGCTATACTGGTGCGGCCTGTACGCGTGACACATACAGCCAGAATCGCTTAAAAACTGAAGAAACCTATGTTGATAGCTTTGATCAACGGTTTCTAATTATCACTTCAGTACATATCAAATTGGAACACGTATAACATGGACACGGCACAATTTCTCCAAGGGAGATTACTTTGCTAAGTTAACAGAATTATCTCCCTTGAGCAAATAAATTTGCTTTCGCCTTTCGGAGAGGCAACAATTTGGCTAAGACAACTGACTGAAAAAAGAACAGTGTTGAACTTTGGCGAGAAAAACGTTTATTTTCAAATCCAACATTATGCACTAAAATTGAAACTTATTAAAACTTACAAAACGAACGTATTTTACATATCTTCAAATCTTAACATTCCAAAAACTTGAGAAAAAGGACAATTTGTGAAAGATTGAAATTTCGGCAAAGTAGGATGACTTAATCGTCAAAAATGGATCACATCATCAGGACCAATTTGACCGATCACCTCTAAACAAGCTAACATTTTTTTTACTGTCATACTAAGCTGGCATGGAAATGAATGTTTGAGTTTTAGTAAAAAACGATTATTTTATTTCTTTTATTAAATTAAGTATCGTAAACCATTTTAATTAATTTTTGACTATTTACATTCATCCTAATTTTTAGTTTGTTTAATCACAATTTCAGTAAGGCCGGCACAGCAGTGTTATTGTTTTATTCGTTTATTGTAAACCATTTTACACATTGTGATTCTAAAAAAAAACTACTAAAAATTAAGATGAGGGTAAATAGCAGTCAAAAATTAATAAAAATGGTTTACAATACTTAATTTAATAAAAGCAAAAAAATAAAATAAAATAATCGTTTTTAACTAGACAGTCATTGTTGTATCACCTTAGTATGAAAGTAAAAAGAAATGTTAGCTTCTTTAGCAGTGATGCAAACTATTTTTGACAGTGAAGACATCCAACTTTGAATTTTTAAAATTTCTGTTTTTAACATTTTAACTTGTATCCCTCACCCCCCCAAGCCAGAAGGTTGCGTTTATGTTGAGAGTTAACATTGTTTAAAGTTTAAAAATGAGGTTTCATACCTTGATACTAATAAACACCACATGCTCAATGAAAGAGAAAACATTTTCTAAACTTGATATCTGTGTTCACTGCAACAATTTAAATGAGATCACTGTACGTCATGCCTTATTATGAGCACCCTATTTTTAATTTTTAAAAAAAAGAAGTTTTTTCTAGACATGAGTAAATGTTAAAATTTTCAGCCCTCCATTGGTGCAGCTTGTACGCACGATAGATATATAGCTAGCCAGCCCAACTTGATTGATTTGTTTGTTTAGCGGTATATCAACCCTTAATGGGTCATTTAATGCTGAAATCAGTTTTTTTTTTTGGTTAAAAAAAACAAAAAAAACCCAAGTAGGAAAATTCACCTGCTTAAGTAAAGTTTATTCACTATTGTTTGAACTTTTGAATTCTGAAAATTCTCGACTACCATCTTCACCCTCAGAAAATTCCATTGCCATGGTAATGTGACACATGGTGGTTCAAATGTTGCCAAAAATTTACCCGTCACGTATAACATGCAAGTACATTTTTTTAGGTGCTAAGTTCGATTTGAAAAGTGTGTTATGTTATACGTCATGGAATACACAGTAACTGATGATACGTCATGGAATACACAGTAACTGATGAAAAATCTCTCTGAAGAAATAACAAACTAAAAACAACTAAAACACTAATCAGACCAAAACAATCAAGTATTTTGTACCAGCATCAGTGACCATTCTTTTTTTATCCCATCAAAAACAATCAGTGGTCACCAACACACAGAAAATTCTTCGGACCACAATTGAAGAAATCTGTGTGTGCACCGCAATTACTCGACAACTGACCATTGTACGATGTTGACATTCGTCAGATATATAAGTCAGCAAACAAGGCAGTGCAGTGTCGAGTTTGAAGTTTTTGGGATCAGCAGTTCAAGAAATCTAATAATAATAAACAAGACATTAAAAATTAGATTTTTCTTCATAGTTTATATAAATTATCTCCCTTGACTTCCGCTCTTTAGAATTATCTAAATTTAGATCTAAAATATCTAAATTAGCAACACTGAAGAGAATTAACCAAAATACTTTGAAGCCGTAGTTTTGTATGACAGATGGAAAATTATTTTACATGACAATTATGGCAGGCTGCTCCAGACACCATAAAGTCCGGCCCCTTCCAAACATGCACCTTTGTAACGGGCACTTCCATAGTCTATTTAATTTCACTCAGGAACAAATAATATTTAAAAATAGTGGAGTGGAGGAAGAAGTAATCCTGTCCATTTGAATCTTCTAAACCAATAATGACTTGCAAATATTTGTATAAGGATCAATTGTTGTGTAGAAACAATGGTACATTCTGCTTACCAAAGACAACATAACAGTCAGGGTCGGGTCAAGGTTATAGCGGACGTTGATGTGAGGTCGATTGCGGCACCAGCTACGAGTTTCATAACTCAGAGCATTCTTTCGGCCAATCATTTTCACATGGTAATCAACTCCAGTTTCATTCACCCCATAACAAGCACTTGGCTTCCTGTAAATAAAGCACAGAATAAAAGAAACATTATTTAACAATACCATTTGGAAGACATCAAACAATGTGATATTATCATCTCTAAAAAGATGATACTACAGCAATACCTTGAATAGTGAAGGTTTTGATGTAGTACGGTTGAGGTATTGTTGTACAAATTAATGTAACTAAATATAAGCTGAAAACAAAAACATTAAATTATAATAAGACCTTGAATAGTGCGGTTTTGATGTAGTACGGTTAAGTAATTGCTGTACAAATTAATGTAACTAAGTATAAGCTGAAAACAAAAACACATTAAATTATAATAAGACCTTGAACATTGTGGTTTTGAACTGTATGGAAAATGTTGGAACAAATTAACCTCATTAATCAAGGTATACCAGTATATTTACTTGTTCTTAAGGTTCCAGTTGAATTCCAAACCTATTGCACCTATGATATACCAATATAACCCAGAAAAGTTTTAGGGTGCGTTGGTCTTGAGTGAGAGCAAAATTTAGGATGTGTTGGTCTTAACTGAGAGCAAAATTTAGGATGTGTTGGTCTTGAGTGAGAGCAAAATAATTCAAAATATTGAACAAATTGTAACAAGATGTAATTTAATGTACATTTCATATGAAGCATATTTGCATTAATTCTACTTAGTTTATGGTGTACTTGAAAGGAATGACAATCATTCTGGTAGATTCCATTACCAGGAGATGATACTAAAATTAATTATACAAGAGAAAATATATCTTCTCATAACTATAGGAAAGAAAAAAGAAAAAAAAAGGCTGATTATACTTTGTTTAAAGCTCATTCCAATGACTGTGTGTGAAAGGAAGGTTGTAGTTTAAGAATTTGGACTTTATATATTTATCTTTTATATTTAGTGTAGATTTAGTTAAATATGCATTGGGAAAAGATTGAAAAATATGCTTGTCTTTTCTTTTTAATGCACTGAATCATTAAATGTGGAAAATATGGATTCTCTCATATGTCATGTACATTTTAACCGATTAAAAAAAGATCCCCACAATGGATAGATAGATTCTAGACAAAGATTTGGGCAAAGTAGGACGACTTAATCGTCAAAAATGGATCGCATCATAAGGACTGATCTGACTGAATAGTGAGAGAAAGAAGCTAAAGAAGCTAAAAATTTTTATACTTTCATACTAAGCTGGCATGGCAATGACTGTTTGAGTTTTAGTAAAAAATAAACGAAGCTTAGCCGTGTCCATTTTCCTAAATCTGTTGGTGGACTCAATGGTATAGGATTCAGAATCTTTGGCAAAGTTTAACCTTTGGGCCGTCAAAAATGGATCATTTGATCAGGTCTGATTTTCAGCAATTCACTGTATTCTTTTGAAAAGAAGCTAAAATCTTTTTTTTTGTACTTAATTTTATTTATAAGGTCGATTTTGTGTCTAACTCTAGATATATAGGTTGATTTAACTTTTTTTAATATATTTTTTAAACATTTTTCTAATGTTAAAAAACAATAAATAAAAAAACATCCCCACCACAGCTATTTAGGTTCTGATAGCCCGAAGGAAGTTCTGTACATTTACAGAAAACAAAGAGGACGTTCAATAAAATTTAAAATAAGCTTTCAATTTTATAACAATATAAACAACGGTTCACATATTTCAGAATTAATAACTATCTGTCTGTAATATTTCACAGATAAATTATAATATTGTAAATATAATAATTAAATTACATTTCATATTGTTATGGCTCACATATTTTTATTTTTTATTTTATTAGAGACTTGAGGGGGAGAAGCTCAAATCCCTGTCAGTGAGACAAATGCCACGAGGACCGGGATAAGCTGGTCAGTGGTCAAAAGCTTCTCAGGACGAATCCTGAGCATGCTAATGGTGATCACCTCCCGACCAACTTGGTGATTTGTGATTTAAAATGGGCGGTAGCATGTTTTAATCTCTTTATAATATGTCAAAGTGGGCGGTGAGCAAAATGTTGAATACCCCTGCATTTGAGAGAATAAAAGTAATAACTGGGCAGTTAAACAAACCTTGTGATGGGGAAAAAGTTTGGTGGTGCACTGAATGTCATACAAGTGTAAATCTTGACTCCGTTGCAGGCACCATTCTGGTTACATGTGGTTGTATTCCAGTCATATGGCAACTCAAATGTGACAACCATGTCCATATTACCTGCATCACCTGAAGACAACAAAAAGGGAAGTTAATCATTTGTATTTTTCTTTCCAAAAATGTCATAAGAGATACAAGACAATTTTGACCATGTTTTTTCCATGAAAATTGGGATCATATTCAGATCAGGCACCCTAAA
>VCCN01001818.1:1801308-1813778 GCA_006491835.1 Architeuthis dux
AGAGAAAATCTAGATAAAAGGGGGATTTTTTTTGGGGGGGGGTGCAAGGTTAGGAGTGAACCTCTAGGCTTGTTTACAATATCCAAACGCCCTATCAAGGGGTGCCAAATATATATTTCAACAAGACTTTGTGGGAAACTTTGGGGTGAAGAATCAAAGTTGGTTCAACTACATACACGTCTGTTTACTTTGTATCCTTTTGAGGGGGTTTTAAATGTCAGAAACTGATATGATTTCATGCAGGTGTCAATATGGGCATCTACTCGCCTCGAGGGTGAAATGGGACACAACTACAATTGGGAATCATATAATAGAGCAGATCTTTACTCCCAGATCCCCTGCCAGCCACAAAAGCAAACACGTGTATCACATACCAGACACTTGGGAGTAAACCACAGCTCAATAAACTAGCCACAATTGTTCAGAACTTTGTGACAGTTTTGGTTTCTTCAAAACCCAAGAGATCTGTGCTAAAATAATATTGGCAGCCGTTTCTTTTCAAGATGATTAAAGTAAATTTTAAAATAAAAATTTTTGAGAAAAACAGTAATTATTATAAAAGTAGAATACAGAGAAACCTCAATAAGCCGAATTTCATATTATTCGAACAAGATTGCAAGGACCCGTAATTGTGTTCAGTATGGGTTCATTTTTTATGATCAGATCAGTTATCCGAACAAAATACCACTCGTTCGGATAATTGAGATTTCTCAGTATTTTTTCTTTACCAGATGATTATCCCCCTACTACTTCCTATCACGCTTATGCCAAAGTTTTTTTTTAACTTTCTACATTATTAAATATATACAAACATTTCAATAAATGGATAGTATATTTCAGGTTACCATTTGACTGAACATTAAATTAACATAAACCGTGACTGACCGTAAAACGTGTTTTGTGACCTTAGGCCGCTTACAGACAACAAGCATTGGTTGAATATTCAACAAGTAGGATTTATCAAACGCTTAAAGTATATATTTTTAAAAAATAACCCTCAGAAATTATACAAATTGAAAAGGGTCAAATTTTGTCATTTAACTCTTGATAAAAAATCTGAGTTGATTTTGTTCGCGTTCAAGGCACAAAGCCCCCTTTCTCATTAAAACGGGTGAATAAAATTGTCTACTTAAAAAGAAAGTCTTAAAATCCTAAAAATGTCATTTCACAAAATAAACATTAATTTTATAAAAACTTGAAAACTCGCTTAAATAGGATCCATGAATGAAAATCAAAAAGCAAAAAAGTTTGTGGAGTACCCCTTAAAAATCCTATACGCCCTAACTTTCGAAATCCATTATTTCTTTTACATGACGTGTCAGAAAATGCAAGTTAAAGACACACACAAAAAGTAACTTAAATTTTGAATAACAAATAGCATCTCCACCACAGGGAAAATACTAAAATAAAATCATGTAACTCCGAAAGACAGTTAATTAATTTGTAACTGACTACGCAATTACAAAGGTTTTCACTGATTCAAGCCACATCAAAACTAGATTTAAGATTACAGGTGTTATTGTAGTGTAGCGTGTATATCTTGATTTAGTGCGGTTAATTCGTTCAAATTCATTTTCCGTACTGTTCAAATCTTTAGTCTTATTATAATTTAATGTGGTTCTGTTTCAGCTTTAAAAAAAAAAAAAAAAAATTTTAAATATTTTTTAAAAACCGCACAATTCAAGGTAATGCTGTACTCATTTTATTTTTGAACGTTATTAATTCGAACGGAATTAATAACGTTCAAAAATAAAATTAGTACAGCATTACCTTGAATTGTGCGGTTTTTAAAAATATTTTTTACAAAATTTTTAACACAAAGTTACATTATTGTTATAACGGCACTATCCTAGTTTCGTGGTTCAGATCGAAACGCGCCTTCTGTGGCCTTTGGTTCAAGATCAAAGTGTAGTATCAATTCTTCTCACGTCCGCGAAACATTGCGATTGTTTTGTGAAATTCAAGAAAACAAAACAATTCAAAAACAAAACAAAAACAATCATAATAACGTTCAAAATTCAAAACGTTTGTTTCGTTGACGGGAGAGAAGAACAGATATTACACTTTGATCTTGAACTAAAAGCCGCAGAGAGCGCGTTCCGGACCACGAAACTAGGATAGTGGCCGAGTGCCGTAATAACTTAATCTCGCTTGGAGGAAGAATTACATCACTCGTTAAGCTGATTATTCGTATTAGAGTTCAGGGTTAAGGACATGACAATCTGTTCATTACCTATCGTGGTTTTATTGTAGAGGTTAACAAATGTAAATTCTTTAATTAACAACAGTAGAACTTTTTCACTTTAATTGTACAAAAGAAAAAAAAGAAAAAAAAGAAAACGCTAAATTATTTTGTAACAATTGCTTAAATAATAATTAAAATTAAACCCGGTTTGGTTTCTACAACTCACGACTTATTGTTCAAAGTATTTTACATTATGTAAATCATTTCGGATGATTAAAAAGGAAATATTTATAACAATATCACATAATCGTATCACGTTATCTATCGTAAGAAGAAACGATATGCATTTAGGATAAACTTGTGCATAGTTTTAGGCTTATTTTAATACAATTGCGCCTAAGTTAACACTTTTGACAGCACAGTTCAAACGAATACACAGAACATTTATTTACGTGTGAAAAAAGTTACAAATTGTATATACAACACACATAACAATAATATTTATTTACACAATATCTAGGACCTTAAACAATTGCGGTGGTGTAATAAACAATTCTTCTTAAAATCATTTACATCTGTTGATAGCACTACATATTCCGGTAATCTAGTCCATAGTCCTACCACTTATTGCTAAAAAAAAAAGAATTTCAGGAAGTCATTTAGTAAACAATAATACTAAGCTATATTTAGTAAGTAAGGCTTTCGTCACGGTTGTCATAGTAGACTTGTATTACATAAATGTTGTTTTTAAATCCTAGTATAATATATTCTAGTATTTTTTTAATAAATTTAGTACAGTTAAAAATATCCACATATATTGTAGTTGCTTAATGAACAAAGAAAAGAATTATGAATTACAGTGATTGATTATATTATGTAATAATGAACACTAATAACAGTATAAATAGTTTTAAGAATAACTTAGACAAATTTAGATTGTTTGGGATGGGTAGTGCTGAGAATTTATGAAAAGAAAAGGTAGATGTTTTTCTGTACTGATAAGCTTGTAATTCTTTTTTATTTTTAAGTTTCATACACATTATTATTAATTGAATTAATGTGTATTTTAATGTTAAATGTATCTTTTTTAAATGTAAATTGTATACTGAGATAGTCCTACCACTTTATTACTAAAAGAGAATTTCAGGAAGAAAATCACTTAGTAAACAATAATAATAAGTTATATCTTCAGTAAGGCTTTTGACAAAGGTTGTAACTTGTCAAGTAGACAAATAACTTGAATTACATAAATGGATTTTTAGAAATATCCTAGTATAATATATTTATTTATTAGTAGAGTATATCTTATGGCGTGTACAAATGAAAATATTCACATATATTGTCGTTGGTTTAATGAACAAAGAAAAGAATTATGAATTACAGTGATTGATTTGATTATATTATGTAATAATAAACAACAGTATAAATAATTTTAAGAATAACAGACAAATTTAGATCATCTGGGATTGAAAAATCAATTATTCGGGTAATTTTGTGAGTTATCAGCTGAGATATATAGAAGAATTTAGGAAAAGAAATGCGTTGGTAAATGTTTCTCTGTACTGATAAGCTTGTAATCTTTTTAAGTTTCATACACATTTTTATCACGTTGTGTATTTTAATGTAAATTGTATATGGAGATGCACATAGAGGCATTTTTATTTAATAATTAATTACGAATTACAGTGATTGATTATATGTAATAACAGTATAAATAATTTTAAGAATAACAGACAAATTTAGATCATCTGGGTTAGAAAATAAATTAATATGGCAATTCTGGGAGTTATCAGCTGAAATATATAGAAGAATTCAGGTAAAAAAATAAAAATAAATGAAATGTGCTGGTAAATATTTCTCTGTACTGATCTGATCAGCTTGTAAATGTAATATTTTATTAAGTTTTATACACATTTTTATCATTTGAATTAATGTGTATTTTAATGTTGAATACATATTTTTAATATAAATTGTATATGGAGATGCTATAGAGGCATTTTTATTTAATAAATAATTATGAATTACAGTGATTGATTATATTATATGTAATAATAAACAGAACAGCAGTATAAATACTTTTAAGAAAAACAGACAAATTTAGATCACCTGGGATAGAAAATAAATTAATAGGACAATTCTGGGAGTTATCAGCTGAAATATACAGAAGAATTTAGGACAGAAATAAAATGTGTTGGTAAATGTTTCTCTGTACTGATAAGCTTGTAATCTTTTATTAAGTTTCATACACATTTATTGTGCATTTTAATGTCAAATAAGTATTTTAAATATAAATAGTATATGGAGATGCCCATAGAGACATTTTTATTTAATAACTAAATTATTATGAATTACAGTGATTGATTATATTGATTATATTTCTAAAAACATGAAAGAAAATGTATAAACCCCAGTATAAATAATTTTAAGAATAACTTAGATGAATTTAGATAATCTGGGATAGAAAATAAATTAATAGGGCAATTCTGGGAGTTATCAGCTGAAACATATACAAGAATTTAGGGAAAAAAATAAAAAATAAATAAAATGTGCCTGGTAAATGTTTCTCTGTACTGATCTGATAAGCTTGTAATATTTTAACAAGTTTAGTTTCAAACACATTTTTATCATTTGAATTCATGTATACTGTATATTTTAATGTTGAATACGTATTTTTAATATAAATTGTATATGCAGAAGCCATAGAGGCATTTTTATTTAATAAATAATTATGAATTACAGTGATTGATTATATTATATGTAATAATAAACAGCAGTATAAATAATTTTAAGAATAACTTAGACACATTTAGATCATCTGGGATAGAAAACAAATTAATAAGGCAATTCTGGGAGTTATCAGTTGAAATATATACAAGAATTTAGGGGCAAAGAAAGAAATATTTCTCTGTACTGATCTGATAAGCTTGTAATTTTTTTATTAAGTTTCATACACATCATTTGAATTAATGTGTATTTTAATGCTAAATAAGTATTTTTAATATAAATTGTATATGAAGATTCCATAGAAGCATTTTTATTTAATAAATAAAGAACCAATAAATAATTATGAATTAGTGATTGATAATAATTCAATAATCTCTAATGGTAATCAAAGGCAAAAAATAAATAATTGTCATAGTGACGACACCACAACGTCAAGAAAAACCTATTACAGATTATTGGATATTTTTAAAACCACAACAAATAAAACGGGGTTTATTGTACACAGGCATTGTTTTAACCATTTATTTTTTGGTAAATAGAATATATAAGTAATGTTAAGTCTTATACTTACATGATTTTGGATTGTCGTCACGTGTTGGTGTAGAAATAATAAAAATACAACCTTGCCCCCATGTCAAGAAAACAAGAAGAGAGAGAGCGCAAAAGCGGGCAGCTCAAAAGAGTAATAATATAATGCTGTTTAAAATCGGGTTTATCCAGTAATTGGAAGAAAACCAGACGACAATATGTCTAGATATAGAAAGCCGGTTCCCCAGCTGATAAAAAAAATGATGTCACTTTCGTGACAAATTCGGGAAATGATTGATAACAACCTACGCAATTTTGATGTCGTATATATGAAAAATTGACAAATATCTTAGGCGGCCATTATGAAATTAAATCTCGTATGTTCGTGTCACGTTCTCGCGAGAAGAGATTTTTTTTTTCTTTTTTGTCATAACTTATTTAAAAATATGTCGTCTGATTTTTAATTAACTCACTTAGATTACTCTTAATATTAATTTTTAAAAATAATTAAATTTTACTTTGGTTTATACTTTATCAACCTCATATTTACAATCTCGATACGCGGACACGAAGAAATGACATTATGACTTCCGGTCCGGTAAGGGTAACCATAACCGGGTTCTTCTGTAAAACTCATTCAAATATTTAAATGATTGCAAAGTATTCAATTTAAAAATAAAGAGACAAGTGTAGAATCAGATTGCCGTATGGATATTTCGTAATTTTAGAATAAATAAGATTGGACAATATTTTTTTCGCAATTATTATACATAAAGTGTATTTTTAAATATTAAGTCTATTAGAGTTATTGGCCTTGGATTAGAAATTTTTCAACACACCTGCTTAAGAGTCTCCAAATTTTCAATTTTACTGAACCGGAAAATAATTTGAAAAAAAAGCTATTTAATTCCAAGAAAAATAACAGATTTTTATTAAAAATGAATGTATGTCTTTTGAATCAAATTTATTAAGAATTTCTCGAAATTAAAATAATCTTTTTTTAGATATTTTCTATAGTTTTCAGAAGGGTCATTAACATTCAAATAGTTCAATCAATCAGACGATTGAACTCCTTCTTGTTTGTGTTGTTAACATCGTGTTAACAACACAAACAACAAGGAGTTCAATCGTCCGAAGAACTCTTTGAAAGTCTTTTTTTAGTTTTGAAGAAGAGAGAAAAGGTGTCCAAAATTTTAATTTATCACCGAAAATAATATATTTCTTTGGATAAATAATAGTGTATTTTAATTTCTCTTCAGTCTTCAATAAATATTAAAAATTAATAGAATTAATTAGTTTATTTTCTTAAGATAAATGAAAGGTTGCTCATTGGAGGAACAGTGCATCATTTACTTTAGAAGGTGGAAAAGGTGACAAAAAACTCCGACCAGTGTTGAAAATAATTTTTATTTTATTAAAAAAAAGGTTTCGTCTTCATGAAAATTTAGTCCTTTTTAAGCAGAAAAATAATTGACGAAAAAAATAACATAATAAACCACGTTAATTAAGAAGTCATGCAAAATTAAATTTGTTTACTTTTCATTTTTTAATCGAAGCTTAATTTTTTTTTTTTAAATTAGGAAAATAAATAAATATTTTAGATCGCGGATCGGATCAGTCCTTCAACTTTCTCCCCGATCATCTTTCTTTGGGATTCCACCCGATCCCCCAGCTATCGGTAAAAATGACAAAAGATGTTGGGGTGGGGATTGCAATCCCAACCCATAAAACCCGACTTGATAAAAAAAGATGACGGACCAAGCTGAAGGACCAATCGGATCCATGTAATAAATATTTTACACATTAATAATTCTAGGGAAGAATCTTTCCACCAATTTTATCAATGGAATTTTGAAGAATTTTTTCTTATACATGTCCCTTGAAAGTTGTTGCAAAATTCTCGATCTTTTCGATAGACAGACAATATGTTTGAATGCACAAGCATGGACGTCCGCTGCCACTTTTCCAAGGGAGGCGGTGGGGGCAAATGACATATTCGGAACATATCTTAGCGACAACCCTGTTACCAACGATTCCAACGAATAATACCATCTTATGGGAACATTAAGTTTAGGTTACAAAAAACAAGTGTACATAATCCTTTATTGATTATAAGGCTCCAACTTTCAAACCCCCTGAGGGCCTAGGTGAGTAGGCCTGAGGGAGCGTCCACTGTTCAGTGTTGCCAACTCAAAAAATATTTTCGCGCTAGTTTGACTGCCAAAAAGCGCTAATTTTTTAAAAATAGCCAAAAATCACCAAAAAGACGTTAAAAATGGTCAAAATTAACCAGAACATGGCCAAAATGTTTTAGGCGCAAACGCGCTAATTTAGTGCTTTTTGCACTGCCAAAACAAGAAACGCGCTGAATCTAGCGCGAGACGCGCTAAATTGACAACACTGAGGGTGTCCCGTTTGTCACACACCCACCCCCACCTAGCGGACGCTCATGTGCACACTGATTCAGCGCATCGCACAGGCCTGGAACCGAGAATATTTTTACGGACGCTTCCAGAACGAGGCGAATCAGTTGCTACGCAGTAATTGAAAATCAACCAAACTAGGACCATTTTAGTGCATCTGTTCGGATTTGGTCTTTGAATTATATATTACTACCCATGAAGATTCCACTATTTTGAAAGATATAAGATTGTTGGAAGTTTATAGAGAACCATGAAATACATAACTTCTTTTGAAATTGTATTTTTTCTGAAGCGTTTGATTCTTGAGAAATCTTTGTGGGCGTAATCAAAATTATGAAAGTAAAAAAAAATTTTTAACTTGTTAAAAAAAATGTTCGTAATTTGATTTTTTAACTCTTTGAGTATAGAATTTAATATGTCCTCAAAAGTTTAATAAAAAGTTAAAAACCTTTCCTTCCTACCTCAATTGCTCTTTCAACTCCCCCCCCCTCACCTCCTTTCTCCACCCCACCTTCTCTTTCTGCTTTGGGACTGGTATTGAACCTCTGACTCCAGACTCGCTCGATTTCCAAATCCGATGCTATTCCAATGCTTGTGTTGGGTAAGTCTCTGGTATAAAGCTTGTGTTATCTCCCCTTCTGGCCAAATCTGGCAACACTGGTCAGACAAATAGATTCATTTTCGCTCGTCTAATGACCACACAATGTTTCCTTTTGCGTTACTAATTGTATAATTTATACAAATATTGACCGGGCCGGTCCTGGGTACAGGCAACGCGGGCAGTCAGGCGCCAGTCATGTATCTGAGACATTAGGACTTTTCAAATATAAATGGAAAAATGAACAAATCAATAGAATAAAAACACACAAAATAAGAAATTTCCATGAAGTGAAGTCAGATTTTTCAGGAATATCTACAGATATTTTCTGTTGTGGTGAAACCAAGAGAAACAATTGACAAAGGACATTCTCATGAACGATGACATGACAAATAATTACGATAATGCTATACTTTAAAGGGCGCTGGGGGTCAACTTGACCGGGGGACACAAGGAACCCTATGACAGGCCCCCAGTATTTGACTGATCACAATATGGAGCAGGCTTTGTGCTGTTTTCAAAAAAGGGTTTCTTTATTTTAACTGATCATATTGTGGGGACCCCCCCCCCAAAAAAAAAAAACGTATTTTGGCAGCATGGGTGTTCAATTAAAATTTGGAAAAAGGGGTGAACAATGAATCAGTTACTTCTCTCGTCTTTTAGTGATCACTAAAAAAGTCTGAATTTTCAAAAGACAAGCATGACACAAACTGAGGGACCAATTTAGGATAAATTTACATTGTTGGGGGTGATCAATTTAAAAAATGGAAAAAGGGATGATGAATGGCTTTTGTTGGGCGGTGATCACTAGAAAAGTCCGAATTTTCAACAAAAAAAACAAGCGTGAACGCTGACCGACAAAAACTAAGGGATCAATTTAGCAAAAACTTACATCGTAAATTGGACATCTCACTAAAAACCTAAGTTTTTTTTCTAGACATGATAAAGAGTAAATGTTTAAATTTTCAGCCTTCTAGCTCCATTGGTGCGGTCTGTACGCGCGATAGCTTGCCAAAATCACTTAAAAACTGAATAAACCTACGGTGACAGTTTTGGTTGACGGTTTCTAATACGCGTTATTGGTATTATGGTTCAATCTGTGTTCTTGCCGTTAGGACCTTTTAGTAGAGTGGTTGTCGCTTTAAATAATGATATTATTAAGTTTGCATCTTCGCCTATGGAATGTTAATTCTTGAACTGACATTTATCCAAAAGTTAAAATTTCAAAAGAGGAAACAAAAAAACTGCAAAATATACGCATGCGCGATGCAACAAAATATTACTGAAATCTGGGGCGTAGCTGATGGAAGGGTAGGGATTTTAAATCGACCCCAAAAGCTTTATGAATGGTAGTTCATCTACTGCATTTCTACTAACATTATACTACAGGGCCGTAGACGCGGGGGGTTGGGACCAGTATCCCCCAATGATTTAGGACAAGGCATACGATCGGGGTCCCTTTGCACTAACTAAACTATAGCCTTCGGTGCCTTTGAATGCTGAACAAGTTTTTATGTGGAAACATTCCAGTTGTGCACTTTGCAAGCCTGTTAGGGTGAGTAAAATCAAATCTTTTAGGAGAAAATGGAAATGTACCCCCCCCCCAATCCAAAAATGACGTCTACGGCACTGTACTATAACAGATCTCACTAAATGTTGGAGGGGTGCCCTCAAGGAGCCAAGCCCTCCACCCAGGGCCTCATATGGACCCCAGGCTTTTGAAAGGTCAGCCCACGGACCCCCAGATTGGGAACTACTGCATTAAATGTTGGAAGATGGTCTTCAAAGAGCCAAACCACCCGGATCCATGAATCTCCACCTGCAGACTCCCCCTGACTGAAATATTGATCAAGTGGTTAATATCGGACATTCGCTAATTCCTTCTTAAGACAACTGTGGATGACAGTCTATCCTACAAGTACAAATCTATGCAAAAAGTGGATAAAAGCAACAACAACAAAAATGAATTAAATATCAACATTCATTCATCTCTTCTAATCAATCAAGAGATGTCTGTCCAATCAACGGACAGCATTTTGAAGTCAGTCTTTGGGGCCATCCCCTAACTAGCGCATATATAGGTATACCTTGATTAGTGCGGTTAATTCGTTCCAAAACTTTCCGTACTGTTCAACGTCTTATTATAATTTAATGTGTTTGTTTTTCCAGCTTATACTTAGTTACATTAATGTGTACAGCAATAACTTAACCGTACTACATCAAACCAGCACTATTATCGTCTCTGGAACGTGAGAGACCATGTCCGAATTACTCACCTCGCCTGCGTTTCAACCAGCGTTGTCGATTTAGCGTTAGATTCAGCGCGTTTCTTGTTTTGGCAGTGCCCCAAAAGCGCTAAATTGGCCATTTTCTGACAATTTTAAACCAGTTTTAGTGTCTTTTTGGTCATCTTTGGCTATTTTTTTTTTAAATTAGCGTTTTTGCAGTCAGACTAAAGCGAAAATATTTATTGAGTTGACAACACTGGTTTCAACCTGAATCATCTTTTTTCGGCACAAGACTAATCGTCTGCAGAAATTAGGAACTCATCGAGACTCTGAAATCCAACTCCAATAATCAGATTATGAAGTTGTTAGCATTGAGTTACCAGGGGCGGATCCAGGAATTTGACCGGAGAGGGGGGGGGGGAGTCTAAACGGACAAATAATATTTTTTACAAATAAATACCTTGAAACTTACCACGTATTAGGTCGACCCAAATTTAGAGCGGAAACGCCTGATTGAAAAACAAATACATCTTTGTTTTTAAGGTTAATTTATGATGACTTAGAATTATTTGGGTTTATTTTTTATAAAATTTCTTTATCTACATTATCTTTTAAAAAAAAAATAAGTGCTGTGCCTGGGTGGAGACGGGGGTCCTGGATCCGCACCTGGTTAAATCCATTTACTCAATTTCGCCTAGTAATTTATTTCATCTTTTCAATCACCAAGAAGAAATGCTGAACAAATTGTTTATCCAACAAGAATCTTCTAGTCCAATAATCCACTTTCTGAAATCCAAGGAATGTTAAGAATTAAGAATTTGCCTTTTCGAATGCTAATCCTTGCAAGAACTTCAACCAACAGTAATTTCATTCAAAGTTGGTTTATTACTTTTCTCCCACCACGAACTTACATATACATACAAGTATATTAACTTCAAACACCCATACTTATACACTTCAGAAACAGAGTCATTGTACACTTTCTCATTACTACCAAGCCACTTACCTGCTAGTCAAGACAGACAGACTTACAAATTATATGAAAAGTTGGCCATTCAAGCAGTTATGATAAGTTGTGCACATAACAAAGTATTTCCTCTTCTAAGCATACATTTATTGTAAAAGTAATTTTTATTTTAAAATTGCCCTTAGAGAAAGAAAATGATATGGTGAACTAACTTTAAATGCAGCCCCCAAATTAATGCATCTAAGAAAAAGCAAAGTAAACTAACCCCTCCCCACAAAAAAAGTAAAACATACAGGGTGTCGATAAAGTCCTTGTACAACCTATATTTTTTTTAACAACTCTTCTATATAAGATAGATTTTTAAAAATGCAAATAAAGCAAATTTATTTAGAATAGGACATATTTAGAGATGTTAACACTCCATAACCTTCCATTATCTTCTTGAATGCAAAGGTCAATACAGAGAAACCTCGATTATCCGAACAAGATTTCAAGGTCCCGTAATTGTGTTCAGTATGGCTTCCTTTTTATGATCGGATCAATTATCCGAACAAAATACTCCCAGTCCGTCTCATTAGGATAATCGAGGTTTCTCTGTACATCTTTTTAAAAGTTCACCGAACACATTCTGTATTTTTTCTTGTTTTCTAAGACTGATCACATTTGTTATCCTATCCAGATCTTTTAGAGAGTGAAGCCTTGTTAAACAAATTTTTCACGTCCCTACAGGAGAAAAACAAATCTAACGTACGAGGGCTGTCCATAAAGAAACCGAACTTTTAAAACGGCGCACCAATGAGAGGTTTTGGAGTGTTCG
>VCCN01001818.1:1874294-1887276 GCA_006491835.1 Architeuthis dux
TTGTTTTATGTTTAGAGCACCCAATATTACAAAATAGAGCTTACCTACACACGTTATTTTTGCAAGTATAGCCAAAAGAAAAATAGCAAGCCCAGATCTAAATGAGTTGCAAAACTTTTCAATGCAACCCATAATATTTTTTTTATCAGAGATCTCTGCTCTTGTAAAAGATTAAAATAAAATGTACAAGCTAAAATTATGATTAAGAGTAGAATAATAAGTTAGGATATTCCACTCAACACTCCAAACACATTCTAATTAAATGTTTATTCTGTAAAATTATTATTTGCACAAAGTCCATAATGGGATTAGAGATTGGTCTTCTCTTTCACTAACTCTTAGGATGCCCTTTGGTCTCTAGTATAGAAATAATTAATATTATTAAGGAAAAAAATCTTGTTTATATCCACTAATAAGTTCACATACACACAAATGTATGTTTGCATAAATATAAACGTGCACACACATTTTTCTCTTACAAGATACTAGTATAAAATTTTATTATCTGACATTTTGTTTATGTTCAAGGGAGGTAATTCTGTTTTTTTTGTCAATTACGAAAATGGAACAGCCTAAGTAAAAAGACGGTCACATCCGAGAATATCAATATTTCTAAAAATAATCTTAATTCTGATATCGGCCATACCAAATTTAACTACCAATTTTCTTATTAGTTTAATCCCACCCAACTAAACTGAAGCTGGCTTAATGACGCAATTAACTACTGTCAAAAAAAGCCTATTTCAAGTACATATATTAAGAACTCTTGCAGCAGTTAGAAATTTTGCAAGCTGGTTCTAGTGAGTTCGTTCTCCACTGAGTGATTTATGAATGTGATTGTGTGCCAAGGTTGGCACAGTCCAAAAATATCTTTCATAAATGAGAAAGTAACTATGGAAATATCACAGGATGTAATTGTTATATTTTTCTTCTTTAGAAATTATGGACGTTTATAAGAAGTCATAAAATAATTTGGTCAAGTGTTTTTGGATTCTCTGAATAGAAATCTTTCTCTATTGAAATGTTTTTAATGTCTCTTAACACTGGCTTGCAGGCCATAAATACCTACATTTTCTAGATTTCTCTTAATCATATAATTAAGAAGAATTTTAGGTTTTATTAGGTATGAGTCAAAGGGGTCATAAAAATCTCCTATCAAGCTTTTATTCTTAATGCTTAATATAACGTATGGGTCACATCAGAATTTGAATACAAATTTTACATGTAATAATTTATGAGTTTTGTTTCTTTTAATTTTAGTTGAAAGGTTTATGTATTATCAAGTATCTAAATAGTTCAATAAGTCTTTGCTTGCAAGTAGACTAAAGGTTATATAAAATACAATGTTAGAAAAAAAACAAGTAAAGATTAAGAAACAATATGGATGACAAAAAAGAAATTGTTCCACTTTTAACTGGATAGAGAGATAGATAGAGAGCAAATATGTATCACTTGAACTGATTCAGGTGCGGATCCAGCCTGTTGAGCTGACCATCTTCCAAAGGGGGGGGGGGGCTTTTAGGGGTTCTGGGGAAAATTTTGAAAATTATATACCCAAGATTGGTTAAAAATGCATTCCAGGGCATATGAGCTACTGAAATTAAGTGTTGTCTAGAAGTTTCTGTTGAGATGAAACGATTTAAAACTTGGAAGAAAGATTTTCGGGAAAATACTGAGGGTCTTCCAGAAGACACCCTGGACCCACCCATGTCAGATATTCACTAAGCTTAGCCGTGTCCACTACTGGATAAGGTAATAATAAAAAAATTAAAAAAATAGGTTGTTGTGTGGGACACACAAGAAGATTAATATGATTCACCTCACCAGTGGGATGGGGTCTATAGGAACCCATGTATTAAAACAATGTTCGGTTTGACCAACAATTGAAATATTACAAGTACTTCAATTCAAATTGTATTTATATATATATATATGTGTGTGCACATGCAAATATTATATACAGGATATAAACAGTAAGAATATAGACATGATTAGGAGAGGAATGTTTATGAGATTTCTATATTTAAAGAAAATGTCTGGCTTTTGTTAAAACTGATTTGATAAATTTGTGTTGAGCATTGCAAATCCCTTGTGAATTTTCAATTTCGCTGTACCTTTTGTTTTTAAAAACTTTCTTTGTAGCTTATTTGTATAACCTCATCCTCAGTTGACAGTTTAGGTAAGAATTGTTAAAATATTTAATTTCCTTGATGCATGAGTAGAAATGGATTTGACTAATTTGGTATCCAAAATAAGCACAAGCCTTCCTGGCCATAATTTCCCAACATTAACATTGAATCCCATTAGGAATTTTCAGTAGGATTAGCGATAAAAAGATATTATTGGCCTTTGAAGTTGTTTTGTTGTTAGTTACAAGCAAATATGCCAGTATCACTTTTTAAAAAATGTTGTTATCAGGCTTTTTTAACAGCTGTTGTTGGACATAGACCTTCCCCAAAAGTTTTAAGACCTGGGAGGGAGTGATAGGCCTTACCCAGCCACAACGTGTTGGTATCACTTATAAAGATGGAATTTGGGTTGGCCTTGTAGAAAGGAGTGTCTTTGGTGTCTAACTTCAATCCCCTACTGGAGGTTAGGCCCATGATTATTTCAAATACCAGGTAATGTAGTTATTTAACTACTTCCCCATGAGGGCAGCAGAATGTGACACACAGTCAGTTTTAATGTGGGAGCCCACACGCGTTTGGAAATGTAATGTGAGAAGTGAAAAAGAAAGACAAAAGAATGGAAACAGTTGAATAGACACCAATGAGTGGAAATTTCCTTTGTCGGATGTCAAGCACAAAGCAGTTGCAGAAAGACAGTAGAATATATCACACATGAAGGACTACAAAGTTCATTTATAAATAAATCTGTAGCAATCTTTGGCTTTGTGATGTATTTTTTTGTTTAAAAGTATATTTCAGTCATCCAGTTCTCAGCAGACATCTTGTTTGGTTCACAAATTGTTTCTGTAACCTTTTAACCAACCAAACAACAAAATTCAATGAAACGTTTGATATGCATGCATTCTACTAAATTCATCAATTGGTCTTAAAGAATGATCCGTCTCCCAAGAAACCGTTTTTTTTTTTGCCTTATTTATCACATTTCTCCTTTGTCTGTGCTTCCTAGAAATCAAGATTATGTTCATGGCAACAGCTTTTTCACCAAACCATCCAACCATTTGACAAAACTGCTCACATGCAAATGGAACCCATCTTAGATTTGATGGGTTCTTTTTTTTAGTACAAAGCAAAACTGAAAAACAATGTATTTCAAGAGGTACAGTTTTAGTGGATGAGTGTTCAGGTAGGGGTAAAACCTGTATTAATCCCAAGAAGCCTGGAGGTAAGTAAATAGTAGGAGGCAAACAGAGGGGAAGGATTTTAGGAAATGAAATGAACTAAAATAAAATTGGAAGGTTTTTACAAAAGGTTTGTGGCAAGAAAATTGGGAGTTTCATTGGTGGGAAATGAAATGAAAAATGGTTACTGAGATTTGAGGGGTGGAATTTGCAAATTTGAAAAAGGAATTCCAGAAACTCTGCCTGATATAAGTAATGTATTATTTTTATTTTGGTTATTTGTTTGTTTATAAAATGCTGGAGACTTCAACGCTACATGGGAACAAAATTTCGAGATTTCTTTTTGTAATTTTCTTTTCTTTTTTTGGGGTTGTTTTACCGTGCACTGATTTAACAATATGAGACTCACTTCTCCAAATATTAAAAACAATTTAACAAAATGAAACAAAAAGAGAAAATATGAAATTTCAGACAATGCAACAATACTGAAAGTGAAGTTGTATTACAGTAAGCAAGTTGTGATATTTTATGTATAGCGTTTGTGTTTATACAAGGGACATTACTCTTGTTGATAAAGTATAAGATTAGCATCCCTGTGCGTCTCGGAACGCTTTAATTTAAGCCGATATGTGTGTCCAATTCTGTATTTCTAAAGTTGCTGTGTTTTTAAAGTCTAATAAAGCTTGGTATTGCTGTAACCAAGTGTTGGGATTTATTATGTAAGTAGTCCTTTGATCATTTGAAATGCCAACATTGGAACAAGTATATTGCCTAGAATCTGTTTTGGCTACTGCAGATTTTACTGGTACAAATAAAACATAGGCTGGCCTCAGGGTGTTGTTTTTTCTACAAATTGATTTGATCAGCATGGGACTATAAAGACTTCAGCAAGCAAATAGTTTGAAATCCATACTTGAGGTCAGATATGTTTAAATATCAGGGCTCAACAAACACATCTCCAATCACAAGATGGCACATGGTAATAAAATGTGTTGAGTTTAACAGACTTGCAGAACATCTAGATCATTGCTTGCAGGCTTAAACTATCAGACTAGGTAAACATTGACACTATTTGAACATTGTTGATTTTATAAGAACACATGTACTGACAACAATGTAAAAGGGTAGGTAAAGTGTCCAGTCTCTTAAGAGACAAATCCCAATGAAGTATGGAGACCAGTTTCTGTTGCATGCATCAGCTTAGTGATCCTTGCAAGTCTCAAGTATGGTTGAGACCAGGACTTTATTCCTAAAGGTTTTTATGACCACTCCCTTGGCAGGATGTAAATCCACCACAGAGATATCTCCTAATGACACAACTTAGAGTATACTCAATTAGCTGTTGAGTGCACAGGGAGATTTATCCTAATGAAGAGTTTTCCACACTCTTCGCCCATTCCCAGGAATCGAACCCAGGACCTTCTGAGTGTGAGGCAGATGTACTAACCATTACACTATCCAAGCGGACTACAACAATGTAGGCAATGAAAAGTTCGTCCAGTAGCAGCATAAGTGTTGAAACAGATGCTGTGTCCTGGAGAACGGCATTCCTTTATGATGACTACTGTATTTCTTGTATGTCTGTCTATATAGGACTTAACTTAGAAGCTTCTATCACCTCTAGGCTCCCAGTGGTCTGGACTCACATTTGCCACAACTTGACAAAGTTTTAAGCCTTGCACCATTGAGATCAATAAATCATGTTACCAATGAAGCAAGAGGGATAAATGTTGTCATTACATGATATTCATCCTTAAAGGACTCACATTTGGAAAACATATTTAACTCTTAAATTCATATAAAAAATTCAAATCTTAAACCAAGGGGAATAACGCCGGATCAGATTTACTTCCCACAAAAAAAAAAAAAAAAAAAATCTTTCACTAAAGAGTTCCATTTAAAAAAATTCAATTCACTGAAGAATTCCACTGTGTTTAGGAGCGGTTTCAAGTGGTTTATGAATTTAAGAGTTAAAAAGGTACAGAATAAAAAAAAGCAAAAAAAATATTTTTACAATGTGGAACAAAAAGAAAATAATAAGAAAAAAAATATTGATTTGTAAAAACAAAACTATAAAAAAATTAAAAAATTAATGAACAATTGTCATGTAACTGCTTACAAAATGGCCGAATTAGAGTATAAGAAAAATAGAAAAACAAATATTAAAAAAAGGAACACAGATGCAGTTACAAAATATAATAGACAATGCAAAATAAAAAATATATATGTGTAGATATATATAAAATAAATGTACACATTTTTTAATAAAAAATTGAAATATATACAAAATGGTTTAAGAATTTGTTTTTAGTGAATTTCTTTATCTTCTCTTTGTTTCTCACAGTTTCCCCCTTTTCTACATATCCTTAAATATTTTTTCCTGAAGAAATGAAACTTATTCATGATTTAAAAATTGTTTTAACATAAACAATACTTTCATAGCACTAGGTACAAAGCAAATGACAAAAAATATTATTCTATATTGGGTACAATACAATCCATTTTGCTAAACAAAATATCAAACGTCTGCTACATGCTGCCACCTAGTGATTCTTTAAAGAACTAATCCCTACACTCTTAAGAAAGACTGGTGTTTTTTAAGATTTAACCTTTGTTACACTAATACATAAGAAGTCACTTCAGATACAGCTTGGATGTGTATCTTGTATTAGTTAATTCTGTTGTTAATTTGTCCTGAACCAGAGTATATGGATTCCACTGCCTGACCCAGGGATTGAACTCACGACCACCAAATAAACTACAACAGTTATATCCACTAGACCATCAGAATCAGGTGGTGTAATTTTGGAGCCTAAAACCTAATGTGAATAATAAAGAGTAATATTGCTTAGTGAAAGCTTAGTTGAAGTGGGTAAGAGGCTTGGGGATTCAGTGGGATTCCAGTGGTGCATATGACTAACATCCCTAGTTTCAGTCTGGACAGGGCCGGCCCGAGGCATAAGCGAACAAAGTGGTTGCTTAGGGCCCCGTAGCCACCAGAGGACCCCCAAGAGTCAATAGTGTTTGTGGCACTGAAAGGCCCCCAAATCAAATTCTACTTAGGGCCCTATAAAGAGTTGGTCCGGGCCTGAGTCTGAAGCCCATTTCCCAATAAAAACAAAATGGCTCTTGTTATGAACAAACTCTGCAGGAAGAGCATTTTTCAAAGTGAGACCAGATGAAAGGTAAGAGATGTGTATAACATGGTAGGTAAAAGAAATCCCAAGGGCTTGTGTTGCTGGCTTCACTGGCACTCGGGATAGAGAACATTTCTTTCAGACCAAAAATAAAAATGTTCAACAGTTGTTAAAAGACTTGAAAGGTGCAACTGTAATTTAAAATAATTTTAACCTGAAATTGGTGCATTTTGGGGAAGTAACCCAATAGAAAACTTTTCAATATCTGGGCAGACAAGGTCGCCACGCAGTGGATACCCCATCCCAAAGCAAACTTATCAAAAAGCAATCAGACATTTCAAAATGCATCTGGAAAACAATTCACCAAACTGCCAACAGCTGATAAGCATTCTTGGAAAAGACATTGGAATGTTTACCCAGTCGACAGGACACTTTCCTGAAAAAACAGACATTCTGACACTCCAAATGCATATGAAAACCACGCTTGTTCGTACAAGATGAACACCATGTTTGGAAAACTAGATTGAGCTAAATGGTTAAAACACAGGTCCCCAAGTTTTCAGTCTGATACAAGATCTCAAAAAAGATAATCATGGAAAGATGTAAAGAAAATCATCAAACCAAAAAGACGTGAACTTCTTCTCATATAATTGGCTGAACAATTAGCCAAACATTGAACCGATAATGATGTATTTGTAATAGAAAGATAATCTTGGTAGAAAATGAGTTCAATACAATGATGGCTGTAACATCTTGGCTAAATGTCTGGATATTTTGCTGTGCAAGTAACAGCAAAGAGAAGAAGGTAAACAGAACTAGTCTTGGGAGAAAGAGTGGGTTACTACTCAATCTAGTCACTCGCCACACTAGAACAGCACTAAATCAACACTCCGACACTTCTAGGATAGCTAAGAAATTCGACTGTCATAAAGAAAGATTTGTGTTTTGTAAAACAAATCTTTAAAAAAGTATTTGTCAGATATGTTATAAAATGGAATCGAGTCATTAAAAAGAAATACAATAAATCATAAATATATATCTTACAGTAAAAATAAGTAGAAAAGGACTCAATGAAAGTTTCACAAAAAAATAAAACAGGAATTACAGGCTTTTTAGGACAAGAACCAAAGATGAACCAAATTTGAATAAAAAAAAGTTGGGATCGGATTTTAATAAAAAGAAAGCAAATGTTTAAACGGTTCTTAAGATTCCTTCAGACAGAGCGAAAAAACAAAGCATTATTAATCTTATACAAAAATAGCATACAAATCTTTTGTGGAGAATGTAATTATTTTGTAGAATTGAAATGAAAGATGTATGCAACAGAGGCAAATCTTTACTAAAGGTATATTTTCTTAGATTTCTAATTAGATTCCATTATGAGATTCTCAACTACTGGATCTTCAAAGTAAAAAAAAAAATGTTAGGATAATTTTAAAAATTTATTTTTGCTTAAAAATAATTTTTCTTTAAGTCTTTTCTCAAAGAGGTTGATATTTGAAAAATTATATTTTTCAGCTCATTTAGAAAATTCTCAACTGTTCCAAAAATAAAAATCACAAAGATAATGCTGATTACAAAATTTCAAATTAATGCTTATCTGTGACTATTATAAAAAATCAATATGTAAATTACATAGTGTATTTTATAAGTAATAATTTAGATCGAGTACTACTAACTTTTAAGGCTCAATGTTTATGCACAAAAGCAGAAAGAACTGATATGTGTGAATTTTAAATAAGAACAGCATGAATTACTTTTCCTTATTTTTTTGTCAATGAGAATAATACCTGATCACAAGTATCTTTTTTATGGAATATTATTATTTCTAAACACCATAATAAAGATAAAAAGAAAAACCTTTCTGCAATTATTTTTAAATGGACAATTTTCAAGTAATTATTATAAATTTTATGAATCTTTCTCTTGTATTTTCTCAACTCTTTGTAGTAATCAGGGTTCCCACTCTTTTCTAGAGATCATTTTCCGGGTCTTTTCAATGATAATATAGCGTAGTGGTCCCCAACCTTATTGTGTCGAAGAGCACTTTCACGACTACCAATAGTGCGGCGGGCACCATTTACTTTCAGTCAAATTTATATTTGGACTTAATAATAAAAACATACATAATTAAAAAGTTGGAAAAGGGGGGAATCAATGAATAAGTTACTTCTCTCGCCTTTTGTTGGGCACTAAAAAGTCCAAATCTGTAAAAAAAACTAACATGAATGCTGCTGGACATTTTTATATCCAAAATGGAGGCAAAAAATATCCAATAAAAAATATCTAGATTTTCCAGGAAATCATCTAGAAATTATCTAAATAAGTTTCCAGTACATTTTACTCTCATTTTCCAGGTTTTTCAGGACAAGTGGGAACCCTGAGTAATCTTAATATGGCAGGAATGCAATCTGCTGCTTCCATAGCACAAGATGGCATTCCAGAACTGAGGCCACCGTTACCACTACTAATACTATTAATCATGGTTAATAGCATTGTTAGTAATATTTGTTTCTTTTTATTACAACCATTATTACAGGCGTCCTCCATTATAACGCGGGTGTTGGGGGTCCCAAAAAAACCAAACAAGCCACAATAACCAGGGTTGCCAATTTAGCTCTTTTGGGGTCCACCATCCACCCGCGTTATATTGCGAAATAATGGGAGGGGGAGCCTGTATAACAATAGTTGTTTTCATCGTCTCTCTCTTTCCTCATCATGAGGATTTCTATTTGATTAGTTTTTGTACTGTCCAAATTATTTCATTCTGAATAATATCAATATGTATTGTATAATTCTCATCACTGTTAATTTTTCACAAAATTTAAAAGTTGTTAAGATTGTCTTCCATCTTGGATGCTTTTCCAATCATTAACCTTTCTTTTTCGTGCATTTCTTTTTGCTTATGTGAGTTGATAAATCTATCTTTGCTGTGTTTTCTTGTCCATTATTCCACAACTAGCATAGTACCCACAAAAAATCACGGGATTATTCATGTATGGAAAATTATACAAATATATCTTCTAGTATAAATGTATTTATAGCAAACAAACAAAAAAAACGCATAACTCAAAACTAAATTTATTTTTCTGTCAATTTCCTAGAACTCGAAATTTTCTGTTTTTTAATAATTTTAAAGTAATAAGTCAACAGAATTGGGTAAAAAAAAAAACAAATTTCTTTTTAATATGATAAAAACATCAGTTTTATTCATTAAAAATCAGAGATGCCTTTATTTACTAGCTTTCCGTGCTACTACTAAGACATCATCATCAGTAGTAGTAGTAGCGATGTAGAGGCAAACACACAGACACAGTAGAGCCTTGATTTACCCCCTTTCCTCTCTTTCAGTTTGCTTTAGCGTGAGAAACAAACAGACAAAAAAAGAGACATGGGCTTTTATATCATAAGATGGTTACTGAAGTTGAATAAAATATTCATCAACATGCACAGATAGGGAATATTAATATTATTATAATTCCTGAAGAAAAACAATGTGTAGTTAGGACTCTACGCAAACTTAAAACAAATGCTACTGAAATAAGATTAAATATGAATGTAATAAAAAAAAAAAAGCTTGTAGATAAATAATATTTGATTAACAAACAAGAATTGTAATAGATTTTGTCAAAAATGTTTTTTTGGAGTTATCAACTTTTATGTCTTACAATTGTCCGATAGACAAGTTTTTTAAAAGAATTATATCTTCATATCTCTATATAAAATAAATATAAATTTGATGAATAAAATTAATAGGTTGAGATTTATTCTAAGAGCTGAAGTATTTTATCATTTGAGATTCAGTTTCTTTGTATTTTGATCAGAAGACGAAAAAAAGATTGAGATCCATCACTGATTAAATATTGGAAATGAAAATTATTTCTCTAGGCATATTGAGATCTTGAATACATTATATCTACTATACAACTAGTCTTTTTAAGTATAAGAAATTTTGAGATCTTGGATTTAAGGAATCCCAAAAAGCCTAATTGGGACGAAAGAATGTTTAAAAAGGGATATAAAAAGGATTGTTAAATATTGTGAGCAAATTCGGAAAGAATTGGGACGGTTTACGAAGGGAGTTAGTAGCGTCAAAAAGTAAATATTTTCTCTTCAAGATTTATATTAAATATTACTCTACCATTATCATTTTTTGTTACTCTTATTATTGTTGTTGTTATCATTTTTATATTAAAATTTAGTTTAACTAAATTTTATTTCATTGTTTTAATCTACTCATTATGCCCGATTACTTTTTGTTTCTCAAACAACCATAAAAGTATGCAGGGATATTTCTGCCCAACAAGTGATCCATGAGACCAATGCAAGATAATAGACATAGCCCTTCTCCTTGGATATTGTCAATAAAAAAATAAATAAATAAAAGACATAGCTGCCAACATTTCTGACATTTTCCCCCATCTTTTCCCCCCATTTTATTTTTAAAAAATTAATCACAGAATCCAAAGAGAATGATACTTGCTAAAACTTGGAATGTGCCCCATGGATTTTCTGTAGGATCAAACGTTGAGTAGAATTACATTTGGTGTGGCTACATTTTGGCTTTACAGTATCATAAGAGGGCGTAAAATGGATGAGGTTTGGAGATGAGAGTAGTTGGGTATTCTTTGCCTCAAAAGGAACAAGGGACAAAATGAAGTGTCCCCATAGTAGACTGCAGATATCATACAAACTTTGACAGATCCTTTCATGAAATGTGAAGATTCATTATTTCTAAGAGAAAACAGAGCAGCAACAAAATGTGGAGAAGATAAAAGGGAGGAGGGAATTTATTTTAAAAAAAGAAAGAAATAATGTTCCCATGAAATCTGTTTTAATTGGGCATAAAGAAAGAAATTGTACGGGGCAACTTGGGTTGATTTGTGGTTAATTGTTGAGGCAAATTCTTATAGAATTCAAAATATATCCCATAATGCTTCATAATTTAATTAAAAAATTTCTGTCTCCTCAGTTAAGAGAGAAAAAAAAAGCAAGTTCAAGCAATGGTACTACATTCCAATAACCTTTCAAGTAGTACCAATGACACTAATGTCCAAATAGTATTACTATCCAAATACCCTCCAAGTGGTACCAATGGTATTACTGTCCAAAGGACCAAGAGTTATGTAAAAAGGTCTGAGTAAATTGGTTCACAAGGTAGCATCACTGCAACATCTCTTTTGGGAGAAGCTAATTAATTCATCAATCCAATCTAGAAAAATTAGGGTGTTTTATGGAAACATAAGTAGCCTCAAAATTAACCAGGGGGACAATTGAAGGTGACGGTTGAAGGTTTTCAAAAATGGCCATAATGTTTAATGATTTCAACAAGTGAAAAGTAGAAGCATGTAAAGAGAAAAAAAAGAAAAGAGAACTTATCATGAAACAAAAAAAATAATGATGATATTTTAGCATAATACTTTGAAACAGTATATACCAGGCTAATAAAAAACACACTTGCCCTTACACAAACTCACTATTTCATACTCAAATACATACAAATCACTTTAAACACATACAGAAATATGAACTTTACCTTGTGTCAACGCCTAAACAAACTCACCCTTGTGTAGAATTTAATTCTGACACCATTTATCTGAATTTGAGATTTATTTTAATTCTTTCTTGGGATATTTTCATAATTCAATGAAACACTGACATCTGTCAGAGAGTAAAGAAGTCATTCTACTAAAGAATTTAAAAATACTTTCAAAATGAATAACTATGAATATATTTAGTTTCATTTTATATTTTTGTTTAGAATCTCTTTGTTAGAAATATCAGTTAATAAAAAAAATGGCAAGTTACATTCCACCATTTTGTTGTAAGTTCAGTAACTGAAATAAATTAATCTTTTATATAAGATTTGATAACAATGTTTTTTTATTATTAACAATGTTTTTATCACATCCGAGAATATCAATATTTTCAAAAATAATCTTAATTCTGATACCAGCCATACCAAATTTGACTACAAATTCTCATTAGTTTAATCCCTTACTAAACATTAACTCAACTGAAGCTGGCTTAATGACACAATTAACTGCTGTCAAAAAAGCCTACTTGAAGTAGACATTAAAACTGTCCAAGTTTAATAAAAACTTGGAAATCTTTTGCTCAGATCTATTTAATTCTTTATTGAATGATTATGAAATAAGCAGAAACATGAATCAATTGTACCAAAAAGATTTGGATAGAATTCATGTACTCAGGCAGATCGATTTTATTTCCTTATGAACTGCATTAAATCTGCACAATTTTAAGCGTTATGTAATAAATAAATGAATGAGAAGCTTTAGAAGTTAATAAATTGCTATGTAGCACATTTGACATGTACAAACTCATCATGGCTCTCATTATAAAAAAAAAACCAACTCCTTTTCTAAATATTGCATTGCACTGTAATGATATCTTTGCAATATTTAGTATCACGAATATATATACATATATAGATAGATATTTACAACTTTGTTGTTACCGATCAGTTTCACGCCATTCTATCTATTTACGCTCTATTTTCAAATATTGAGCACTATTA
>VCCN01001818.1:1890948-1917704 GCA_006491835.1 Architeuthis dux
GTTATTCATTCTGAAATTTGTGAAGCATTGTTTATATGGTTTTAAAATAATCAAGAAATAATAAAATTGAAAGTTTCTTTTCAAAAGAATCTGGTGCTAAGTTAAAATCTGCATCAATCAAACGATCCATTTTCGATGGCCGAGTGGTTAAACTTTGGCCAATATTTGTTCAATAAAAACTCAGTATGCTAACTACAGAATTTTAAATCTTTTGTGCGCACATTAATTACCTCTGTGCACTGGTTGCAAAATGTGTGTGCACACGCGCACATCTTAGAGGGTACTACAAAGGCAAGTCTACTTACGCTTCTACTGTGTATTTGATGGTTTTTTCATTGTGACTGGCCACCATGACGGACACTTGTCCACGGTCTCTTTTTGGAATGGTCTCCATAACTTCTTCAAGAACACGATGGTAATTCTGACTGGTGCTTTCAAAATTTTCACAAACTGGATCTTCATAATTTAATGTATTGGCACGTTCTCTCTCCTGAAAGCACGAATGAATGATAGTTATAACAAGAGGTTTATTAAGTCATTGATTTTATTAAAGATAAAAAAGAAAAGTACTAAGTGAATTTAAAAAACTACTTGGTGCAATATTTGAGAAAGGCTGAAGAATGTATCAGCCGATAATAGTTAAAAAAAAGTGTGGAATAATGAAAATACTTAATTTTAAAATTTCAGAAACAAGAAAAGATTTTGACGGCGTAGGGCCCAAAATAAATAGCAATTTAGAAATGTATTACTACTACTACTACAGGGAAAATGAATTAAACAATAAAAATGTCAAAATAAGAACATTCCCTGATGTGAAGTCTGAGCACTCACTATAACTGTTAAGATAGTTAATAATATCTTAAAACCTAATAAAAATGTCCTAACAAATATCTCTTTAAAAAATGGAATGAATATATTACACATTAGCACATAACAATCCACTTTATTTACACGATTGACAGATCGCATTACTTACTTAAAATTATACACAAAATGGGGGGTGGGGAGTGAGGGATGGTTCAATAATATTGCTAATAGCCTAGGGGTCCTGGTATAGGTTAATCAGGACCTGGCCGAGTGGATAAAAGTGTTGGTTCAGCTTATTTAGTAACCTGCCTGAACAGTCATAAACTCTGGATTCAGGCAGACAATCGACATCGTAAGGATGAATTAACTAGGAAGAATTAACTGATACAAGATATACCCAGGCATGGACAGCGGAATGAAAACAATCTACCTGTGTATTGAATAAAGGGTTTTGTTCGAAATTCCCAGAAGGTAACCCACTACAACAGACACCTAAAGAAGGCTGGAGGGTATAACAGCCAAAACATTGTGACTATAACAACCAAGATGAGGACACTAGTCCGAGTAAATCAGAGTATAATAAGACCCTTTTTCATTGGTCACTGCTTATTGCCTGTTTCCTGGCTTGGTAGAGTGGCATTTTGATATAGCCCAGCTCTTGGGTAATCGTGTTCAGGATAACAAAGATCTTTACTTATTAGGTGACCAAACCATTTTAACTTTATCTTAAGAATCCAGAAGGCTTAAAAAACCCAAAAAACAGAAATTTCCCCCATTTTAAACCCTAAAGTGGTGCACTTTGTCTCCAGAAAGACAAATTCAAAGATATTTTCTTGATGAATAAAAAGTGAAAGTAATTACCTGTTCCATATAAGCTCCTCGCACCAATTTGGCACCAAAATAGAAGTTTTCTCGTCTGGCCAAGTCAAGATCAATCTTAATGGTGTTTAATGTGGACTGGAAGAATGAAATGGAAAAAAAAAAAATTATTTATGACTGCAGAGCAATAAAAATATAAATTAACTCTTAAATTCATAATAGAGAATTTAGTGTTTAACTCAAGTTGATTAACTTCTGATTAATGTTACTTTCCTTGCGCTTTTTGGTAATTTAAAAAAATATTTCTTTAATTCAATTCACAAAAGAGTTCCACAGCGGTTTCAAGCAGTTCATGAATCTAAGAGTATTCTTAAGAATTCTATCCATTGAAGAGTTCCACTGTGTTTAGGAAAGGTTTCAAGCGGTTCATGAATTTAAGAGTTAAACAGGAAAAATATTACATGTAGACCAAAATCATTACATGCTTTGCTTTCATACGACCACGTGTGTTGCCAACATGTCCTTTGATCACATTATCCTCAACTCTTATCTTTGCCAAGCCACATTGCTGAATATACTTCCTTGTGCTTTTCAGTAATTCTTTTTTTAAAAATATATCTTTAATTCAATTCACAAAAGAGTTCCACACCGGTTTCAAGCGGTTCATGAATCTAAGAGATAAAAGCCTACTTATTGATGGTGTATGACAAGTGTCTGATGGACAACATAGTGGAGAAACGTCACTTACCTTTAGGTAACATTGGTATGTATTGAATATAACAGCACGGTCTTTGTTGAATTTCCTCATCATCTCCATGGCGAGTCGACTAATTGCAGGTTGGAAATAGGTTTGTTCAGCATCAATCATCACTCGCACACCTTGTTGGGTTGCATACTGCAAAGAATAGAAATAAAGATTATTTCTTATCTATAATGTAACTCTTAATTTATATAAAAAATTTTAAAAAGAAAAAAATTAAAGGGAATAACTTCTGATAAAAATGACTTCCTTGCACTTTTAGGTAATTCAAGAATTCTATCCATTGAAAAGTTCCACTGTCTTTAGGAAAGGTTTCAAGTGATTCATGAATTTAAGAGTTAAATAAAAAGAATAAGTAAGAATATGAATAAAATTATTCAGTGGTATAATTTTCTGAAAATTTGTAGCCAGTTGAGTTTGAACTGAAGATTAAATTGTCATGTCAAGCATTTTGCAATAGATATCTAATAAAGCAATCTTTATTATTATTATTATTGGATGAAGTATTGTAACATTATTTTTATTAAATTTGACTAGTTTTCACCATAGAAACGATGGCCTGAAACAGGAAAAACATTACATGCTTTGCCTTCATTCGACCACGTGTGTTGCCAACATGTCCTTTGATCACATCATCCCCAACTCTTATCTTTGCCAAGTCATGTTGCTGAATATATTATACCTACATAATATAAATTTAGGTTAATTGACTTTGTTACATTGAGTTAATATTAACTAAAATACAAATAGACTTGCAGGGCAGTGGCAGACATAAGAATGACTATTGTCAGGGTCCAATGTTTTATCTATTTTTGACAACCATACTGTAGAATTACTGGATTGCCAAAAATCTCTAGTGAGAACAATCAAACATTTTAAACTTTTCAATTTCTTTTCACCACATTTTACTGATAAGAATTATAAAGGATATTATTAAAACAAAGATATTGTTATAAAAATTAATATACAAAGGTTTATAAAAATTTGAAGTTTCTAAGGTTTTCGAAATTTTGAATTTTTAGAATTTTAAATAAAATATAACATCTAGAACACTGAAATTGAAGGAAAGTACTTCCATTTGCATAGTTTATTGTTAATATATTTTTTTATCTTTATATTAAAATATTTAATACTTAAGATTACCTACACCTCCCTATAAAAGAATTTTGACAACTTTCCTATTCTAAGTATTCAAATTCATGAAGGGTAGGTGGTGTCAGGGCTCCAGACTAACTTTTTTCACCACCGTCCTGGAAAACAATTTTAACTGTCCCGAAGGAAATGTAAACGGTCCCAAAATCAAAATGTTTCTTTACTTTGTTATTATCATCTATAGTTGTTATAGCATAATAAAAACACCATTAAAATGTTGAGGAAATAAATAATTGTCAAACTCTGGTCCAAACCTGAAGTTGACTTTGTTTTTTTTACTGTAACAAAAACAACAAGAATGACATGAACAATCCTCACCAAATTTATGAGAGTAAAAATTTACATTCCCCTATAGGGATTAGAAATCACAACCAACTGATTGGTAGTCATGTGTCTTTTTCTTTTCTTTTAAATCACTTCCATCCTGGGGAAGATATCTGTTTGTTCCGAACACATTTTTACCATCCCCAGGATGATGGGACAATGTTAATTTATATAAGAAAACCTTTTTAATTACCTTGGCAATTTTGTTGACTCTGTACAACATGTTTTTCATTTGATTTTCTTCTTCTTCTGTGAGAGCAGTCACCAAAGGTTCCATCTCTCCAGTCTGCAAGACAAAAAACAGATAATCAACAAAGATTAAAAAGAAAAAGGAATACAAATTTTAAAGCTTAGATGGCTTCTTGTTGTTCTATGCCAACAGCTACAAAATCAAACCTTATGTAATAATAATAACCCTTGGGGGGGGGTAATAAGTGTTATTTTCTAATTGCTTATATCTAAAAAGTATAGAAAATGTTAATTATTCCCTTCAAACTTTGATTTTGTGACCAGGAAAGTGATAATTTGAAATCTACATATTTTCAATTGGACAACAGGCAAATTTTTAATCATATACAGCGATGGTTACTGCAGAGAATGTGAACACTTTCAAGTCTAGTTTAGAGAGGGAATGGTCAAGCAGAGACAAATATTGTTACACTTTCTCCTACTAAACTATGTAACCCACAATCACGCTGGGAAACACTTGGTAGAAACCTAAGTCGGTCTAATTACTGCATGGTACTGCTGATCGATATAAAGTACATAAAGTAACAAAAACAATTACATATGAATATCTCTATTCTTGCCACAAAAGCAAAATTTGAAGTGTATAATAGCCATTTTCTATACTTTTTACATATAAGAACTCAGAAAATAACACTCACTACACAGGAACAAAGATTGCATTGCACGGTGTAATAGTTGGGAATGTGCCTTTTTTGGTTTGAAAAGCTCCAGTTATCTCCTACAGAATAAATAAAATCTACTTCCAGACGGGTTGACTTTGGGATACAGCCCTGTTTTTTAAAAAAAATGTATTTATTGGCCATGTTATCCCATATCCCAACATGATATTTGTGATGAGGTTGGGCTGTCCTGATATGTTTCGATCAAATTTTTGAGATGAAGTATCATTATTACTTATTGAATTTTTTGGACTAGTATCCTCATCTTGGTAGTTTTTACCACCCTACCCTTTGGCCTTCTTCAGGTGTCAGTCTTACTCTGTAATCTTCGCAGAATTTTGAACCCATGTACAATGGAATGAGAACAATCTAGATTAAATAAAAGGTTTGGGTTGAAATTCTGCAAAGGTTATCGAGTAAGACGGACAACTGAAGAAGGCCAAAACATTGTGAAAAAAAAACAACCAAAATATCCTGATATGTGTTATAACAATTGTAACAAACGTCTTCACACCATGAAGACTAGAAGCTGAATGACGAAGGTAATTTTTTGATTTCTATGGGATCGAAACGGTATCTCTTGGCAGCAGCTTAAAATTGGTGAAAAGTCCAATTCCTCATTTTTAGACCAATCAGAGAGGCTTAGACTGTTTTGAAAATCCTATCTTTTGAGCCTACCTTAGTTTTGGCTATTTGAAAATAATATCAACATTATTATCTATTTAAAACCTCAACTACTGAATAGGAGTTGAGCTATCAAAGTATAGTACAAAGATACAATGTAGTTGGTTGCAATGTGAAAATTGCTAACTTGAATAATATAGATGAATTAATGCATTTGAAAGTAACTTGGAAAATTGAGTTTAAACACTGGTTATGCCTTGGCTTGATTTTCCCCCGCAATTTAACATGTTTTGCCCAGATTGGGGGGGGGATCACTTACCCCCTTCCTGGCTTGTACACCTAGGCTGAAGAGTTCTGTCAATTACAAGTGGTTTATGAATTTAAGAGTTATTGTAGTCTTGTCACTGGCATCACACAATGTTTGAAAAGGAAGAGCAAGATAATTCAACACACATTATCCCTAAGATGAGGACTGACATCATTTTCAGAAATAAATGAATTTTCATAACTAACAAGATAAAAAGATAAATAGAACTCTTCGTACTAGAAAGGTACTATCTTAAAATGTTTCCTCCGTATAGGTGTATTTCATAAGGAGACTTACCTGGACATTAACACGATTGAATACTTTGTGGAGACTCATGCTTATTTCAAGCAGATTATCCCAGTCGAGAAGATCAATTTCACTGAAATCAAATATAAAAGAGGAAACTTAAAAATCTTTAAAGTTGACCAGCTTTGAATTGGATTCAGATTTGCATTCAATGGAGACATGTGCCAATGACCAGAGACAAACATTTGGAGAACATAATGAGAAAGAGCAGAGAGAATGTACAGCAATAAGATATACTCTATGAACAGAGGATTTTATTAACTCTTAAATTCATATAAAATATTTAAATCAAGGGGAATAACTTGATAAAATTTACTACCCTTGCAAAAAAAAAAAAAAAAATTCAATTCACAAAATTCAAGAGAGTTTCATTTTTTAAAAATTTTGTTCATTGAAGAGTTCTACTGGTTAATGAATTTAAGAGTTAATAAAAAGAATAAGTAAGAATATGAATAAAATCATTTAATATTATTTCCTGGAATTTTTTTACCCAGTTTAGTTTGTCACGTCAAGCATTTTGCAATAGATATCTAATAAAACAATCTTTATTATTGGATAAAGTACTGTAACACATTATTTTTATTAAATTTGACTTGTTTTTAGCATAGAAACGATTTGAAAGTTGTATTAAAAAAATAAAAATAAGATGAAAGTAAAAACTAGTCAAATTTAATAAAAAGAATGAGATATCTATTAAGTAACACAGACTGATTCACTGCGGTTGAATGATGTGAGATATTTGCTACATATAAGCATCACCACAAACATTAGTCTGGCCAGGTTTGAATTGCGCAAGAATAGCTTTTGCATTGTAGAAAATGTTCTAAATACAGTGTTTTTATTCAGTCAAGTAAAATAAATAAGGAAAAAAAAAAAAAAAAAATCAAAAATCCAAGTGTTGAATAGATTAAGGCAAATATTTTTCAAAAGGAAAACCAATTATCCCTTTTTGGGACAACATGATTCTTTTCCCCTCAAAATATATTAAAAATGAGCAGACATCTGTTCATATATATCCTTTACAGATAAATGTTATGCTTATATACAAGCTCAGTTTTTAAAGATGGCTTCATATTTTAAGTTCTACATAGTCTAATATTGGCATTGCCAATGTCATATAATGTTCTATTTCTATAATAAAAACCATTGTTCTGTGTTTATAATTACAGATTTTCAAAGAAAAAATAAATGCAAAGAATCTGAAAATTAAGTGAATTATTTTACTAAACTGCTTCAGATTTTGCAGCCAGAGTACAGTTATCAATTATTTTTTACTTGCTAAAGTTCACTAATCTATTTTATTTCCTAATTAGTAATGTTATTTATCCAGAAATTATCAGAGGCCATTATTTAAAAATAAACTTCCACTGAGAAACAAAACCTTTCAGATTTGGCCTTATAATAGAAAATTCTATATCTATGTTGTGTTTCAAATTCAACAGTATTAAAACATGCATACCCTTCCATAAGAGCATGAAAAACTGCAAAATAAATCGGACCTAATATATGTAAAGTAAAGTACTGCTCTTACACTGGCTATGGCATCAGCCGTTCCTGCTTCACATATCACAAGTTTCTGTCTCGGCTAGTTCTTCGAGGTTTACAATATATGAAATAGATGTAAAGGCGAAAACACCTGAAGTGGCGTCACTCACTTCACCATACCTTAATCTATGCAGACATTAAATTACAGACAGCATCCTTTACCTTGATCACAAAATTTAATGTAATGATCGAGCCCAGAAGTTATCTCCCCTGCATTAAATTAGAGAAATACCAATATGCAAGCAATAAGCCCAGATTGTCTGCATTCATACTCACACACACAACAAACACATTAATGCAGACACCTAAATCAATGTATGTAAATATTTTTTAGACAATCCATATTTTGTGCAGTCTGTTTAGACCTTTTTTGCATCACCACCCACTTTCACATGGAAAATTTTTCCACCGCCCACTTGTATAATAAATATTCAAAAGCATACCAGAAATGTTTGGTAAAAGTTTGTTACTGGTTCGTATACTGACTTTTTATGATGTAGTAAAAATACCAAAGGGGGGTAACAAATAACGCTGACTTTTTTTTAATACAGGTTATTTGCATATCTCCTTTGGATATTTTTTTCGCGTAGCATATGTTGAAATACCTTCTTAATACTCAAAATCCTATATCGCCCACCAAAATTTCCAATCACCCACCCAACAGTTGAAATAGCCCACCAGTGGGCGATAGCGTCCAGGTTGTGAAACCCTGGTTTAGACCTTAAAAGTAAAAATGAGAAAAAATTAACACAATGTTAGACTTGAATCAGTTAAATGAACCTTCTTAAATGGTATTTTTTCTTTCACTATTTACTAAAATAAGTAGTGCCCTTACGCTGGCTATGGCCTCAACCGTCCCCACATATCACATTACTACTTACACTGCCCGCCTGCAATATGTGAATTAGACTAAGAAGCGACAAGCATCTGAAGTGGTTCCACTCACAACATTGTGCTATTTTACCCATAGCTGGGAGAAGATTGATACATGCCTTTCCCAAGGGTATTAGGGCGAGGTGAACACAAACTGTCTAAGCTGGAGTTTGAACTCAGCCCACCAAGGCTATCCCGCACCTCCTTGCTATTTACTAAGCTTAGTTTAAACTTGCACAGAACCACAATAATGGGGGGAAAGCTTGCTAAGCAATGGTGTGGTAGGCACCCTTTTATTCAAAATTAACTCCACAAATTGTAAAAAACCTTAAATTGTTTTCCATAATTTAATTAATTTGTGATTTTGTCAGAATTCCCAGCTCCCAGAACATTAAAAATAGTCATGGAACTTATTTGGTCAGTATTATTCAATAACTAGTTAAGACATGTGAAAAAAAAATCATGGCTATATTTGAATTTCTATGAAACAAAAAAAAAAAAAAAAAGTGAATTTGTTTCAGTTGAAGCGTTTATAGTTTCAAGTGGTGGGCAAGAAGTATTTTTATCAGCAAAATGTTTACTCCCGAGTTTAAGAGTTCAGTGTTACGGACACAAAAACAAAAAAGTCACACAGCAAGATTAGCTACTGAATAGTTTGAAACAGTGGGTAGGAAGTATTTTTTTCAGCAAAATTTTAACCCCCCTCCCCAGTGGAAAAGTCCAGTGTTATGGACAGCAAACAAAGACAATAACACTGTTCATTATTAGAGTAGATATTCAGAATATTTCTACAACTGAAAATATAACCCTAACAAAAGGAAATTAAATAAGAAAAAACATTTGGCAAAATCAGGGTAATGACAAACTGCCTCACTTAGGCTTAGGGTATTTATAAAATGTATACCTCATAAAACTTGAACATCCATACGGGTTAATTTTACAGAGAGGGAAAAAAAGAGAAGATTCCTGCCCAAGTAGTAGCCATTGAACATAACACGTTTTTTTATTGACTCTGATAGGACATATAAATAACATAAATAACTAGCATTCCAAGGAAAATTATGAATCACCATCACCTATATATGCTTTTTAAAAATTAAACAGTGGTGGTGGTCAGTGATCACTAACTAGTCCAAATGTTTTTAAAAAAACAACAATGCTGCTGGACACAAACTAAGGGATTAATTTAGCATAAACTTACATTGCATATTGAACCCTCTATAAAACCCTATTTTGGAGGAGAATTTTCAAAAATCATCTTCCCTACTCATTGAGGGGAGTGTGTGCAAAATTTCAAGTTTCTACTATGAACGGTTAGGGCTGGGCAAAATCTGGATACATAGATACATATAGATGTCAGAACACATGAGTAAACTAAACCCAGCAACAGTATTTAAAACAGTGTTGTGGGTAGCAGTGATTAAAACTGCTGAATTAGAAGCACTGGAACATAGGACCAGCCAACTAACCTTTTCTCCCCCCCTTACTTTTGATTACCCTAAGCAAGACCTTTTGGCTACTTCTCACATCAAAGGGTTAGTTAAAAAAGGGAGTTATTTATGCCACAACATTAAGACAAGTAAAAAAACATATTAAAATAGCTTATTGATATTAAAATTGTAAAATTTGGAAACATTAAAATGTCTAAAAAAGCAATAAGAGAATTAAAATGACTTACAAACGATAAAAGAAATTGTTAAAATTAAAACTAAGAGATTAGTATGTTTTTTTAATACTCAACCCCACTGAATAATGCATACTCTAATTAACTCCCTTTAAATAAGAACTCCTGAAAACATTCAATTAAGTTAGTTTTACAAATGCATATTTGTAGAACCAGATCATGATTCAAGATTTAAACAATGTCCATTTTAAAGTGATCAGTAATAATAAGTAAATGACATATACCCACAAGAACATTCTAGATTAAAATTAGTCATCTCCCCTTCCCTAACCACACATATTGTTAGTGAAATGTTTAGAAATTAATAAAAGAAAAAATTTTTAGAAAGAGAAAAGGTGGTTAGAGTTCATCAATACCTTCAATGCCAACATTTTTATTTTGCTAACGTGTGTAAAAGAAATGTAAAGCATTCGTCTCTCAAGAGACAACTCCCATTGGAGTATAAACAGCCGGTGATGAAGTCTGGGTTTCATTTGCATGCATCAGCTTAGTGATCTTTGCAAGTCTTGTCGAAACCGACACCAAGATTTTATTCTTACAAGTTATTAAGAACACCCACTTGGCAGGATGCAAGTCCACTGAGGAGATACTTCCACCCTAATCACACAGCTTAGAGTGTACTCAATTAGCTGGTGAATGCACAGGAAACTGTCCTAATGAAGAGCTTTCTACATTCATCGCTCATATTGGGAATTGAACCCAGGACCTTCTGTGTGTGAAGCAGATGTGCTAGACATTATATTATCTGAGCGGACATAAATGTGTAGGTCAACAATAAAATAATGGGGATTCATCCAGAGACTAAAGAGCATCGCTAGAAAGCAGGTATTAGTCAATGCTGTGTACGGAGGACAAAATGAAGACAAGGTACAAATTTTAACAGGTAACATAGTGAAAATGTTAATTAACGTCCTTTGAGGCTGAATGTTTTAAACACAGACCGTCAGAAGTGTAAAGGCATGAACCTGAATAAGCAGGAATTCTGACTGATGAAGTACTAATCATTTTGAAAATATTGAAAGATAAAAAAAATTCATCATTATGGCCTATTTACAATCTGAAACACAGGACCCCATTGTTCTAATTTACTCTGATCTTAATATTATAGGCTTATAAACATTGATATCAATGAAAGCTAAACCTCATAAACTTGCCTACGGTTTACATTGCGGTGGTTATTACTACTACTTAGGAGCTGATAATTTTGCTAATATTAGAGAGGAATCCTTAGGTGAGGTTTAGAATCATGAATTTGTTATCATCAATAACCTTGCATTTGGGATAGAATCCATCTATTTGCTACTGAGTAAAATCTTTAAAGATCTTCCATAACCATAATAGTAAATATTGTATCATGTAAATCAGACTTTTTGTTTCAGAACTTATATCATTTAGCAGTCTTCTATTTTGAAAAAGGTTTTCTTTTGAGATTGAGGTTTGTGTATAAAATCTGTTCAAGGTTGATTTTAATCACCTCATCATGCCATACCAATTATGAGATTATCAAGATGCCAGATGGAATAGGGAAATTTAGTTTTGTTTCTTTCCCAAGGGCTTTATTACATAACATTGGCAGGTTATTAGAATTTGGAACAGTTTTGTTTTCAATTTAGATCTCTTACAAATTATACCCAATATTTTTTGGCATTCCATGTGTGTCAAAAGCAGTGTTGCCAACTCAAGAAATATTTTTGTGCTAGTTTGACTGCCAAAAAGCGCTAAATGTTTTTAAAATAGCCAAAAATACACTTAAAATGGTCAAAAATAGCTGGAAACAAATGGCCAAAATGTTTAAGTGAAAATGCGCTAATTTAGTGCTTTTTTGCACTGCCAAAACAAAAAATGTGGCAACATTGGTGAAATGCGTTTTTAAACAGAATCTAAATACACCCAAGTACTATGGGTTTATCACAAGATGTCATAAGTTAAAAAGAAAAAAGAAAGTAAAGTAGCTGGCCACGGCATCAACTGTCTCTGCCTGGGCTTCACATATCACAAGTTTGTCTATCTTGGCTAGTTCTTTGAGGGTTGCGATATGTGAAATAGATGCAGAGGCGACAAGCAGCCAAAGTGGCATCACTCACTTCACCCAGCACTATTTTATCCATAGCTGGAGAGAGAGAGAGATAGATTCATGCCTTTCCTAAGGGCATTAGTGTGAAGTGAACACAGTCTCAGCTGTCAACTATGCTGCCATAATCAAAGTGTAATAGTAGATATACAAGTAGTGGTAGTGCTACCCCTGCCCCGGATTTGTTGGTGACACAGCTGTTGTTTTTTGCAACAGCACGAGCATAAAATTGATGATGTTGATCGCTGCTACTCAATACATGTAAGGCAGCTCCTAGGAGAGCACACTGTCATGTGTCCTTCATGGAGCAGCATGAACTTAAGAAAGGACCGGGTGCACAGTTTAGTCTTAGCTTGGCAAGATTTTCTGTAAATCGGTGGCAGAGCATAGGCTGAGATGGCCGCAGAACAATCTTGTTGCTGCATAAAGCACCTGGTATTCTCAGATGGTCACCCATGACCAGGCTCAACATCGCTTAACTTTGGTGATCTTACGAGAACCACTAAAGCTATCCAATGTGATTTGGCCATATAAAATTACAACCTATCCTTAAACTCAAGCCTGGAAATTTATAGAAAGAGGGTTAGTTTGAGAATCTATGAGGAGTGATCTAGATACCCGCTCATCAGCATAAACTAAAGCTATGTCCACATAAATAGTGAAGTTTCAACACCCACCTTCAAATGGGTTTACGTTTTTATTTCTCGTGAAAATGAAGGTGTAAAATGCTTTGGGATGAACTTGATTTTTGAGGTCACAAATGTTACCTTATAAAAAGAAATCCCTATCCTACACGAGTTTGTAGAATTTAACGCTCACAGGGCATATAGAAGGCACAAGGAGCAAAGGTAGGCAGCGAGTAACCTACTTGAAGGGTTTGAGCAGATGGAGATCAGAAAGAATACTGGAAGGTATAGATGAACGCGAGTTGCTGAGGGGACATGGCACATAAAGCAGATCCTACATAAAAAAATTACCCTGTGAAAGAGCCCTTAACTTTTGTGATTGGTTTTATTTAGTCATGCTTAGCTTGCAAAAATTGAACATAGAAAGAAAAGGATCGTCTCGTTTCTTTTTAACTCTTTTTCAAAAGAAAGGGATGAGGAAAGTTTTGATTTCAGACATGTCACTTATTAAAATGTAACAATCAAGTCCAGAAGTTATCTCCCTTGCATTAAAATAACAATATACAAGCATTAGCCTAGATCAGTGGTCTTAAAACAGCCAACTACATGGAACCCTTTTAATAATTAAATTTTCTAGGGAACAACTTTCCCTTCTACATATATATATATTTACATATGTATGTAGCTTTCAGATTTTAGCCTTCTTTATGGAATTATCTGAACATCTATTAACCCAAATAGAAAATACACTCGAATAGAAAAGTAACAATGAAGCTTATGGAGAAAAGAAAATAGACATATGAACAACTACTGACTGAACAGCATCCGTGTCAAGTAAATAATCAAAATGGTTTTAATTAAAAAGGCAAAATGAGTTAATTATTTCTTATATAAAAAGTAATGTTGGTGTTAAAGAAATAAAATAGAGACATGTAAAAGCTATGAATGATTCGTTCATGTAATGAAAAATTAAGTATATTCTGAAAATGTCACTTCTTTTTGCAGAACCTTGGGGTTCCGTGGAACACAGTTTGAATTCTGTTGGCCTAGATTGTCCGCATTGTTCACATAGACACATAAATGTATGTAAACAACTGATGAGGATTGAACCCACTAACAACAGCCAACAGGATTAGATTGCTTTAGTTGAACTTGACTAAACCTGTCTCCCCTAGGTGGAAGTTATGGAATAATCCAGTATATCCACTCTATGGATAAAAGCACTAACACTGATTGTGTAATTTTTGTATGTCTTATTTGAAGTCGAATAAAGCCATTATTTATGATAAAGATTTTGTTCTTCTTCACAACACTGTTTGAACTAGATTGTTGCAGAAATAATGAAGTCAAACGACAAAGACCAAAGATCTGCCAAGCCCAAATGAAACGAAATAATCACAAACAAGAATAGCTGACTGATTGACTCAACCCAAGAATTTCAAACGATATTTAGGATTATGTCAGTAATTTTGCATACTTTAAAACTTACAAATTTACAGGATATGAAATATACCCAAGTTTATGACTGTTTTTCAAATTTTTTTTTATTAACGTTTATCTTTTTACTTGTTGCTTTTTCTAAAGACTTTCTTATATAATAAAATATATTACTCCTCCCAACCATTTAAAGAGGATAGTTTTAAACACGGCGTTCCCCTATTTAATTTTAAAAATGGCGATTGTGAAAAATATTTTATTACCAAATCAACTAAAGGCTAAAAAAATAATACTTTTGAACGTTTGGTTAAGTTGTCTCCCTTTAAATGACATCTATCCAAAGAAAAAATCTATCTACTCAGCTCAAAATGAAGTATTAAAATTGATATATTAGCAGAGAAAAGAATAGAGAAAGAAGGTTGAATAACCCATGCATAAAAAACAAGCAAGTCAACAATTTGGTCATGTTTTATTCAGCAAATCCTTACGTAGAACTTTTGGATCCAAAATCTGCTACTTCCACCATCGTTCTCCATCTTCCTTTTCAAATCTTTTCTGTTGGGGGCAGAAATTTTGATTCTCATCACTTACCTAGATAAGACTATCTTTTAAATGATTTTGCTAAAAATTTTATCATTTTTTTGTTTTTAATTTAAAAGAAAGGAGCTTGATAAGTAATGGTTTCTAAATTTAATAAAAATAACTTTGCAAACCGATTTCTTTTTTAGATAGTAGCCTCATCTTTAAGATATATGATCTTTTGTTTTCTGCTAAGATCAAGAAATCACAAAATTTCAATCAGTAATTTCCAGTCATCAAGGGAACTACGCAGTATCACATTTGATAATGAAAAATTACTGATTGAAATCTAGAGTTATAAATAAAAGAAATTAATAAAAAATATAGGAAGTTCTTGGCTCTTCACTTCATGTGAGTTAAAAAAAAAAAAAAAAATTAACCATTTTGTTTACCACCTTCAAGAGACAAAGGTTTGATAAAGCTTGCAGTTTTTTTGGTGTTACTGACCTTGCAACAAGGCTCAACAGTGTTGAAATGGTATGCACGCAAGTGTGTTATGTTTTGAAAATGCTTCTATTAGGTTGGTAAGAAAGTTCTCAAACATTACAAAGTTCTAGAAACTCCAGGCAGGGAATTTTCATGAATCGTTTCAGTTCAGGGTAAATATGGAGAGGTTCTATATCATCACTTGCACCAAAGCATTCTTTAGAAAAATAAATAAAATAAAATGATTTTTCATGAGCAGGAATGTGCCTGAAAGTAATGAATTCAAACTGGACCACAGTTTAGCCAAATTAATGCACTGAATTAACCATTGTCAGTTGGATGCATACATATCTTTTGATTTCTTTGAAGTGCACACGTGGATATCATCATTACAGATGATGCAAGGTTGTTCCCATATCTCAACTCAACAGACCAGTGATATTCTGCTAAAGCACCAGAAAAGGTTATGCTCTTGTTGGTGAGATGCTAAAGCACCAGAAAAGGTTATGCTCTTGTTGGTGAGATGAGAAAAACATTGTTTACAGGGAACTACTTGATCCCACGAAAAATTATCAGTGTGGTTGATACCAATAATTGCACAACAATGCCAGACCACATATGACCTATTACTGTTAGGTTGGGATATTCTGTTGCACCCCGCCTACTTGCCTGAGCTGACACCCTCCAATTACCCCTTTCCCATTCCCTACAAAACTTCCAGAATGATCAGGGCATGCAGAGGAATTTGATTTTTCTACATGTTGATAGAAATAAACAATGGTGGTTATATTATTCTACAGGTCTTTTTGGAGAAATAATACAATTTTGTTGATTGCAAAAATTGTTTGGAAACTTTCTTACCAAGCCAATACAATAACTTTTCATGGTACAAAAATTTCACATTTAGCTACCACAGAAACTTATTTAATAAAACATCTATAAATTAAATTCATATTGAACACAGTCAAATCAAAGACACACATAGCTATATGCATTTACAATCTTCTCAGATAGATCAGACAAGTAATCAAAGATTGCATTCAAGAAAGAAAGAAATTATTTTACCACTTTTGAGGGGTCTCTACTGGTCCCAAATATTATCTATTAGTTATTTTTTAGTGCATAAACAACAGGTTATGTAAAGATAATAAACTAGTTTTTCCTACTCTCAGTTGTTATTTGTAAATGACTAATGCACAACATATCCAGTTATACAAGTTAGAAGTGTTAGAGTGCATTCATCCCTATGGCAAAGTAAGTAACATCTTTCAAAATCTGCAAACCCAAACCTTGTCATGTGAAGGTAACTGAAGAGCAACCTGACTGAAACAGAAATTAAAAAAGACATTCTGAAATTCAAGTAGTTTTCATACTTCTTAGCCTACTAAAAAAAAAATAAAATTCTTTCCCAAAATAGCCATTGATGGTCAGTTCTGGACATTGGCAGATACATAGTCAGAGCAACAAATGGTTTCTGGTTTTATGGAATATGAAAAAAAGGCAGTTAACTAAAACTAGAAATGGTGCTGAATTCAAATTTAAAAGAAAAAAATAGCACACAATGCACTGGGTCATATAATTCACATAGATAGGTGTGAGCATGTAAGTGTAATGTTGTGTGAGCACAGGTGGGTTTGAATTATAACTAAAAAATAACCAAGATGTGTTGAATGCTGCTGTCATGGGCAAGAAGAAAGATTTGAGTGACTTTGATAAAGGCCAAATTGTTATGACCAGAAGACTAGATCAGATCATTACTGAAAAGGCATGGCTTAGGTACTCACCACACCTGAACATGAGCATCCATATCAGCAGTGGTCAGAGGAGGGAAAATCACCAACTGTTGACAAGGCATTGAGCAGCCAAGACTTATCAATGTGAGAAGTGAACAGAGTTTCCCGCCAACACAATACTAGATATAAGCACTAAAATGTATTATATATGTATAACCTATCTAATATAGATAAAAAAATGTGTTATTTATGTAAATGTATATATACACGAGCTAAAACATTATGACCAGCAACATGTAGCAAGAATGATAGCTTTTTCGTAACAACTGCACATGGTAGGGTCAGAGGTATATAAACAGGTAAGGGCAACTGTAGCACAAATTGCAGATAGCTTCAATTGTATTCAAGGAAGGAATGTATCAACACACAGTACATCGATCCTTGTTGCATATGGAGCTGTGTAGCATGCTAACCAAAGTCTATCTATTAAATAGTTGCTTTCCTTAGATAGAACTGGTGTTAATTTTGGGACAAATCAGGCATTACTATTGTGACACACTGTATTTTTCTGAATGACAACATTCAATTAATTCAGATGCCAGATAATTTATTTGCTCACTGGTAAGCTTGAGCAAGTTTCTTTGGCTTCTACTTCGATGTGGAATATAATAAGTATTTTTAGTGACGACTATGGACAACTATTAATTTTATATCATAAACTTACCAAAATTAGCTAACATTCACACAAGACATAAGTTGTATTTGTAAGTTGTATTTTAAAATTTTGAAATGTTTAGATTTAGATTTAAAAAAGAAAATTGTTTCAAAAGGTGAATTGTCTGAAGTCAGCTTTTTGTGTGTGTGTGCAATTTCATCTACCTAAAAGACTTTGTCAATCCACAAAATAAGCAAACCATACATTCATGGCAAAAGCATCACTTTGAAAATAAACAAATGAATTTTAAAAAAACCCAAAAAATTGATAATAGCCAATAAAAAAAAAAAACAATGTATAAAATCCAAACTGTAAATATAATTTTGTTTCATAAACTTTTAGTACAGAGAGAGAATAATTGGCAAGATTATGATTTGATCAAAAGCTGGAATATGAAATAATGGTGGCTTAATATTAGAGATTTTGAAGTATATTATTGTAATTATTTAAGCGATTGTTTTATTTATGCATCAGATTTAAAACCAAAATTCTTTATTAACTGATAAAATATTTACGTTTTGTCATTGTATCAATTTTTGCTTACAATGGCCAACTCTAATAATTATTAATTTAAAAAAAAAAAAATAAATTTGATTAATTGTTTTTAAAGTGGTGTGATACAATACTTCATCCAATAATAATAAAAAGATTCACTAATAATGATTGTTTTTAATTTATTTTCTGTAGAGAGTTGCGGCCCTTAGATCTTGGCGTTCTGTTTTGTTTACGTTAACGAACGGCCATTTTGTGTGCTAGCAGACGATAATAATAAAGATGATGGATTGTTAAAAACGAATTGGATTTTGTACGTTTATTTCTGGCGATATGAAAAGGAATCTGAATACATCTTTGCTAAAGATATGTTACAGTGTTATTGCTCTATAAGGTAAGAGTATAATCTTTACATTTAACAATTTTTCTAATTTCTTCAAGATGAACATTTCGGGTCTAGGAAATAATTCCACCAAATAAATTCTCTTTAGAAAAATAGGATTTACCTAAATTAAAAACCAAACAATAAAGCAAAATAGGCTTTATGTACATATCCTATACATATGTATATGACAAATACTGTATATTAAAATTCTATTACTAAATAGATTTAAAATTTAAATAGACAATGCACTAAGCGGCTTCACTAAACTTTTGCATAATTCTTTATATGTATGCATAAAAATATTATTTTACGATTTATATATATTTTTAATAATTCTCATAAAATAGGGAAATTTGACAAAGTAGTATATATAAAAGAATATAATGTTGCATTTCATTTGAGAAACCTACTTAAATGGATTAACTAGAAATTATTTTCCCCTGTGGAATTATTACCTTTCCCATAATTAAGATAAGTGCGCAAAGAAACCATTTTTAAAAAGTTGATATTTTCGTTATTTTTAGAGCTACAATGCTCGTTTTAAAAAAAATTATTTTGAAGATTGAATCCTCTGCTTTATGATGCACAGGGTGTACAAGCATCAAAATATTTTTAAAAAAATGAACATTGTAGCTCTAAAAATAACTAAAATATCAACTTTTCAAAAATGGTTCGTTGGGCACTTATCATTCGCGGCAACTCAATTGTTTTAAATTTATTTTCTGTATTGAGTTGCGTCCCTTAGACGCGTTCTTTTCTTTGGTCATACGGCCATTTTGATTTCGTGCGAGCAGACGACAATAATAAAGATGGTCGTTAAAAACGAAATATGGATTTTGTACGTTTATTTCTGGTTATATCAAAAGGAAACTGAAAAAATATTTGCTAAAGATATGAGACAGTGTTGTTTCCCTATAAGGTAAGAGTATAATTTTTACAATTAATGATCTTTCTAATTTCTTCTTCAAGGAGATGAAATCTTCAGTCTATGTTTTTGAAACTGAAACACTTATCATTATAAACCGATTTTTCAAAAGGTTTATTTTTGAGAAAAATCTGGTAATCTTAACTTTTAACGTTATTCATTTATTCCTCAACTATCAAGAGAGGTAATAAAAATTTAAAGTTTCTTTCAAAAACGAAAAAAATTAAACTTGACACAATTATTAGGGAAGGTGAAAATGTGTGAAACTTTACAATCGGGATCACCTTCCCTAAATTGTGCCATTTTTGTATCACCAACACCTGGAGATAATCATTTCAATTTGTGTTACCTCCTTTGATAGTTGTGTAATAAATGAATTTAAGACATTTAAGGGCAGTCAGTCAATAAATGGCCTAAACTGCCATAAAATGTAGATCAGAAGTCATACACTAATACATAAGGCGGAACTATTTTCATAAAAAAGTTAATTTTGATATTTTAAGGTTTTTTCTCTCCAAATTTTGAAGTTTTAGAATTTTAATATTTTATAACGATTAGAACACTGAAATAGAAAATATTTTTAATTTTTTGTAGTTTATTGTAAGACATTAAAAGTTAAGATTACCAAAAAATCTAATATTTCTTTGATTTAGTCAGTCTTTTTTCATTATCTTAATTTTTTTATGAGTAAACTCATATTTCCTTGCCTATGTCTCCTAAAAAACAGTATTTCAGAAAGCTTATTATATATGAATAACACTACATGTAGAATATACAAACGATATAAAGTTTTAAGCATTACTTTCTTCTTTAGTTTTCATAAGAAAATTAAACATATCAAAGGTTGAAATTAAAACAAGGCTATCTAATTAAAATTATGGTTGAACAAATCAATAATTTAAACCAACAGTAACATTAGGAAAATTTTGTTGTTTGAATTAGGGGGTAAATATGAACACTTAACATTAAATATTAATTTATTTATTGGGTAATGTTCAACTTTATGGTGTTTAAATCTAACAGCGTTTAAGGGTCACAGAGTTATCTCCCTTTTGCAAAAGTTCCGCGACTTTTTTAACATTGAGTGAGCGAATGTGTGAATTACCCAATATAATTTATGTATTAACTTGTTTTTCTTTCATGAATTTTCCACACTAGCTCAATGTTAAAAACGGAGCAGAATTTCTGCAAAAGGGAGACAACTCTGTAAGACTTAGAAGCTGTTTGAATTAACCATCATAAAACTAAACCATACCCTTATATAATGCCACATTTATGTCTATATTTTTTGTCTGTAACAATTATCAAGGGAGATAACTATTAAATGGTAATTATAAAATAGTCTCCCCAATTTTATTTTTTTTACAAATACTTAAAAAATTCAAGTTCATTCTGGTTGAACATAAACAAGAAAATGCAGGGCAACATAATGTTTTTGATATTCTTTAAGTACAATGCAATTGTAAAATTATTTAAATACTGCCGTCATTTTTTTTTGACGGGATGGGTAATCTAGTAAATTTAATAAAATCAGCCATAGAAATAAAAAAAAATAAAAAATTAGAATGGAAAGAGTGGACTGTCAGTAAAATCTGATTATGAATTTAGAAATGAAAATCTTTCTTTTTTTTCTTCCGAAAATGTTTCAACTATTTGTTGCCCAGAAGTTTTGTTACAAAGTTCCCAGAAATTTAGTGTGATGGGGATGAAATCTATTTCTGGGTCATTGTATTCTTTGAAAAGAATGAATTGACTGACATGTTGTAAAAAAGACAACAAAAATGAGGATAGTGCCAAAGAATTCATTCAATGACAAAAAATATGAACCTATGAATAATAGGTATCCTTACAGACGTTTGTTTTTTTTTTAAATTTTAAAATGCATTGTAATAGTTTAAAGAGATCTCTTAAGGATTGTGATATTGTCTAGTTTGGATTTTATTAAACATTGAAAATACAATTGGAAGAAACAGAAAAAAAAGGTACTCAACACAATGAAACGAGAGGAATTTGCTAGAAATTATTGAAATTTTAAATGTAAACTTGACAATATTTTGAGGTGAATGAGTGAAGTTTCAATAAATACCAACAGAAGCCCAACATAATAAATTTGTCTGAAATTTAGTTTTATAGATTTAAAATCCCGGTACTATGGTAGTAATAGTATAAGGGGAATAATCTTTAGTCTTTACGCATATTATGCCATGGACCCCACTATTACCATAGTACCAAAATCCATAAATGGTTTATGCTATTGAAAGAAAGTGCCTCCCATCTCATTGTTGGGTGTCATCATTGATCATTAAATACTTTAATGTTTCTTTCATTATTTTTTTCTCAAGAAACCATATTTAAGTATTTAATGTAATTTGTATGTAGTTATTTTGCCAAATAGTTGATGTGGCACAGCATAAACAAGACCGCAAAAATGCTTGATTAAAAATATAATTGTATCTTAACAAATATGCTGTAACGTCACCCCAAAATAAGATTTACATTATTTTCTATTTGTTATCATACCAGTTTCCTCGAAATTTGTTTCCTGACATTAATTTCAATTGTTAAGAAAAGAGATCATTTTCTTTTGTTTCCTCCCAAGATAATTAGATAAATGAATTCAAAGAGTTTTTCAGACAATTGAACTCGCTCCTTTTGTTATTTTTATTGTTCACACAATCTTTCGGCCAGTCCATTCTACAGCCTTCTTCAGGTGTACTATCTGTATGTAACGAGAGGGACTCTTTCTGGTAGTGCCAAGTAAGAAACAGGATTTCTTGTGTGTGTGTTAGCGACCACACTTGTAACGTAAGTGGCAGAGGTTTTTAACACCTTTCTTCTTTAAACACAGAATTCCATACTGTGTCCCTGTTCGGCAGCGAAAGCCACACAGAGCTGAAATCCACTCTGGTCTGACTTATACATTTAGCTGACAAGTTGATGTATGCTAATTCTTTCAGTTTTCTCATTTCCATCAGCATTCTCTCTCTATTATTTGTACTTCTTCCAAGGGTGAGTAGTGTACATCTTTCTGCCTCCAAATATGATCTGCTATTCCGCATTTTTCCACTTCACCATTGGTTATGAACGAGTTCAATTGTCCGAAAAACTCTTTGAATGATAATGACTCTTCTCAAAATTATAGACAATAGATAAATGAATATTTTGTTTTTAATAAACAGAATATCACAAGGAATAAGAAACTGTATTATAAGAGTTCAATAGCAGCTTTAAAAAGTCCTTCAGATATTCCATCTCCTATGAAAAAGTACAAGACTGAAAATTATCTTAAAACCCATCTTGTACTTTACATAGGGATTCTAGTATAATTCTCTTGCAAATTCAAGATAGTTTCATGAAACTATGTAGAGTACCTTTAATAATAATAATAATAATAATAATAATAATAATAATAATAATAATAAAATTCCCTAGTCATGCAAAAAGCTTCAAAGTGATGCTACTGACACGATATACTGGACATTTATCTTTAAATACACTGAAATTGACAACAGCACCAAGAGGAATAAACATGAATACTAAAGAAATTAAAATTAAATAATAATAAATAATAAATAAATCCCGTTTTTCTAAATCAAAATATGAAAAAGTAAAGTTTCCATGGATTGATATTTGTAAAAACCTTATGAGCTAACCTATATAAATAGATTTTAGGAACACTGACACAAATAAATAAAATATAGAACAATGGATCAACATTTTGTGCTGACAAAAGTATAAATTAGCAAATAAGTTTGTCCATCTGTTGCCCCTCATAAATTCCAGAATAGACAGACCAAATTATCTTTTATTATTTATCTGTATTAAATGAAGTTATTATTAATTTCTTACTACTATTTTTCTTCATCTAATTAGGAATGAATTGGCTGACATGTTGTAAAAAAGACAACAAAGATGAGGATAGTGCCAAAAAGTTCATTGAATGATAAAAATATGAATCTGCCTTTTGAATATTAGGTACCCTCACATACTTTTTTTCCCAATTTTAAAACATTTTGTAATAATTTAAACATCTTTTAGTTGAATATTTTTAATGTTACTGACATAACTTTATGCTATTTTCTTGCAATCAAAACCAAAATTAAAACTTTTAAGATATTTAAATAATTGCAATATGTTTTAAAATTAAAAAATAAGTGTGAGAGGATACATACTGAGTATTGCCAACTATCGGGTTCATAATCATATTGATAGATTTATAAGTAGAGGGAAAAAAAAAGAAATTGTCATTTTTATTCATCTGTATCAAAAATATGTTCTTAGGGACAACTATGAATTTATATCACTTGACATCTTAATGAATTGATTATAAAGTCAGTGTAATATTTGAGAGAGAAAAATATAAAAATGGGGGGGGGGGATAATATCAATCCACAGAAAAATTAAAAATGTATCTAACACCCAACAAAAATATAAAAAAGGAGGAGGTAGACGCAATACTTAATTTTTTCTTCTTTAAAACCAAAAGATCTTAAATATTCTCAAATTTTCTTTAAAAAAGTAAAACCACTACAACAACATAAAGCAGTTCCTCTTTGATGACAATGGCAGCATTAAGTATCTTTCTAACCAAGTGAAAATTAGATAGTTAAAAAATTACAAATAAAGTCTATTATTTCAATTGTTTTCAAAGAATATGCGAATGTGTACAGACGCAAAAAATCAGAGATGTTATTCATACAATTTGTAATTACTATACTTAGTTATATTTGTAATATTAATGTTTCATTATACTTTCTATAACAATTCTGAAATAGTCAAAATATTGAAAAATTAATTATTTAAAACATTAATAATGTTTAAAGAAAAAACTCATTAGCTAACCATTGATACAAAGAGAGAACCTCAATGAAACTGTTGAACTGCCTTTTTTCCATATTAATCCACATTAAATTTTGGTACGCCTTATATTTAAGATATAACCAACTGGTGATGGAGATTTCTTAAGTGACATTACATTTTTAAAAAGATAAGAAAAAAATTCACCTAAAGATATGAGTTTACCAACTTGCTGTCAACAAGTCTAGATCAGTGGTTCTCAAAGTGGGTGTCTCAACTATCTCCCAAGTGTGCCGCGTAAATCTTTCCAAATACGCAAACATGTATTTTGAGCCTTGAACGTGTCCAGTACGGGTATTATGTCACAGAGTTGCCAATCTAGTGGTTTTATCACTAGATTGTGAGATCTGATTCTATTTAGCAACAGAGGAAAGAAAAAAGGGGTGATGAGTATGTATATCAGTATGCTGTTATAAAAGTTTTGTTCATTGACTACTGAAATGTTTTTTTGTCAAATTCATTTCATTTTTACAATTGGTGTGTTGTGTAAGTCAAATATATATCTTAGTGTGCCGTCATGCAATAAAGTTTGAGAACCACTGGGCTAGATGTATAGCTGAACTAGCTTGAAATAAGAATTAATCACTAAAAATGTTTAATACATTAAATATGAAACAAATTTTTGAGTTATATGTTTATAATATATAAATGTGTGTGGGTGTATTTTTTATTACAATACAAAATTGCTGTATCTGTTATTTAGAGAATAGACGTTTCTTTAGGTAGTAATTTTGTAATAAATAAAACTTGATTTTCTTTGTCTTCTATCTATTCTTTTTTTTATTTTTAGCAAATATTGGAACTAGGGTAGTTCCAATATTTGCTTATAAAATGTGTGCTTTACAAGGACATTCTTAGTATTATGCTCATATAACTTAGACTTCCTAGGTGTACAGGTTGAACCTTCGGTGCATAGCATCCCATTCATAATACCAGCCCATTAAATAGTGTTTTTCTTGAAAATAAATAAAGTTTAAAAAGTGCATCTTTTGGGCCAGAAATCAAATAAAGTTACCTTTAGAAGTTTAATGAATCAATGAAGTTTAATTTTTATCTGACCTCATTATTATTGTACCTTTGTAAGAACTAGTAGTCTTTAGTCTCTTCCAGGTCATAGAAACAAATATTCTAGGCAGTAGAAGGTGTATAGTTTGGGGTTTTGATTGTTGTAATTTTGTTTTGTAAATATTTGTATCGCTTCATGTCAAATGTTTTTTGAACATTCATTTTACAACCTTGAAATGATTATATATTTTTTTAGACAGCTTAAAATTAATTGATTGATTGAAATAGAAAGATGAATAAAAAAAATAAAAATCTCCCAAAATCCTTGTGCAGAAAGAGTAGAAAATTTAGTAATAGTTGGATAATAGAATTGATCTAAATCACCAGTTGGTCATACAAGACAAATCAGAAGACAAGCATTAAGATTTGAAGAAAGAAATTTGGCAGAATATTCCAAATGTTGAAGTCTTTCTCTGCCAATTTACCTGTGGACCATTATTCCTCTTCCTTGGAGAAGCATGGACTAACCAAAGCACCTCAGAGAATCCTGGTTTCTATGGTTCCAGTCTAGCCCTTGAATGCACCCTACCATGCCTGCCCTTCTCATCTATCTTTGGGGAGGGTCAAATTTTGATCTGACTTCTCCTATACTCCTAACATCTTTGGCAGGTGTTGAAGTGATGTATACCCAAAATGAGAAAAGCAGCAGCGTCCGGTCCAGGTGTGGTCCCTTGGCTGTGCTGGTCTCCATTGCCGAGGTTCCTACCCCTGCTACAGGTGTTAGTAGGGGTAGTCTTGACACTTGCTGTGACTCTTCAACAGCTTTGTGTGCCTTTTGGCAAGACCTTTTGGGGGTCCAATGACTTTAGATTTTGATTTTACACAGACTTGAGCGTAATCTTTCGATGGATTTCCAATATTTCCACAAGGATCATCTGAAAAATCAAGAAATATTCATGTTTTTATTTGAGCAATATTCAAGATTTGGAACGAACAATGCAATGATGCATGAAATTGGTTGTTGTAGGGTAGTTATACCTTCAATCAGGTTTTGTCAGCATTTTACTCTGGTAAAAAACAAAACAATTATGTAAGGAAAAAAAAAAAAAGATCGGAGGGAAAACAGTAAAACTAGAAAACACCCAGAAAGTGTATACCTCTGCCAACACCCTGAAAACTGATTGAAAATCAGATCATATATAACTGCAATGCATGGAAGTTAACTGTAAAAACGTTTCTGGATCCACCCCCAAATTTAATAAATTATTCCTTAGCCCCTTCCACAAAATGTCATTGAAAACTTTGAGATATTGTATGGACAAACAGACAACCACGAGTGAATACATCTCTTCTAACTTCGTTGGCAGAGGTATGTATGTATATATATATATATATA
>VCCN01001818.1:1932521-1944923 GCA_006491835.1 Architeuthis dux
CACACACACACACACACACACATATATATATATACACAATATCTATTGTATTTTATGACCTCAGTTAGTTGAAAAACCTCACATGATGAAATGCCTTTCACACAACAATGGTGGATAGCAGCCATATTTAATCATCAGTGGTCGTATAGTGTTTGACCAAAATAAAGGAGTAGATGACAAAGACAAAATATTACCTGAGACTGCATCAATGCAGTTAAGGAAAATATTCATGTTTTCATCACAATTCTCTTCATCTTTGTAAAAATAGGTACGGGCTTCAAAAACTTTCTCTCTTCTGTCACCAAATTCTTCATGGGCTCGGTAACGCTTTAAATTAGGATCTGCAAAAGAAAACAAGTTTTGAAAAATAAACATGTAACAAGCAAACAATATCATTTGTATTATTTTTGTATGCTATTGTAATGGAGCAGAATCAACTGAAGTTGTAAAATACTTCTAACACATTTTTTATTAAGTTTAGAATTTTTAATGTAAAAAACAAAGTTAAAAATTACAAAACAGAAGGGTTTCTATCAAAATGTTTAAAAAAATGTTCTTAGAGATTACAATAGTAGCATTTTCAATACCCATTCCAAAGGTGCATGTTTGGAAGGGGCCAGACTTTTGACCAACCCAATATATATATATATATATATATAAAAGCTAATGTCACTTTGTTTATTGGTTTTTGTCATGCAAAAGCAAAGAAAGGAAGGGGGTTAAGCTTGTGTGTGCTAGCTATGTGTGTGTGTTTGTCTACAAGACTACTACAACTGATGATGATGATGTCAGTAGTAGTAGTAAGATAGCAAACAAATATAGGCATCTCTGATTTTTCACAAAAAAAAAAAAAATGTTTTTCTCAAATTAAAAAAAGAAATTCGCTTTTTACCTAATTCTGTTGCCTTATTGCTTTAAAATCATTAAAAAACAGAAAATATAAAAAATTGTAGAAAAATCAACAGAAAAATAAATTTTGTTCAAAAAGGTATATGTTTTTATTTGTTTCCAGTAAATAAATTTGTACTAAAATATATATTGTATAATATATCCATACATAAATAATCCCATCATATTTGACAGGTACTAGGCTAGCAGTTTATTAATTTTGTAGAATTTCATGTACACATGAGAAATATTTTTGGTGATAGTTTCAATTGAAAACAATTACCAAAACAATTTCATGATTTTGAATTCATAGACCAAACAACCCCTGCAGTCTCTTAACTCTTAAATTCATATAAAAAACAATTCAAATCTCAAAGGGGAATAACTTCTGATCAGAGTTACTTTCTTGTACTTTTAGGTAAATTTATTTTATTGTTTTAAATTCAATTCAGAAAAGAGTTCCATTTTCGAAAATTCTATTCATTGAAGAGTTCCAATTGTGTTTGGGAGCAGTTTCAAGCCGTTCATGAATTTAAGAGTTATAGGCGGCAAGGAACCGATATGAAATTTGAAACAACCAAATGATTCTAGTCTTTCTACTTGTTCTACTATAACAAGAAAACCTGAGAAGTTACAGACTTTGTTTTTCTTTGTATTCAGAGAAAGAATGAAAAGATGGAAGACAAGTCTAAATGATTTGACCAATAAAAAGATGCAAGACATTTGACCAATGAAAAGATGGAAAACAAATGTAACTGATTTGACCAATTTGAACTTGTTGACAGCACCAAGGACAGGCTCAAATGCGAATGTTACATCTGTTAGCAAGATGGATTAGGATCCAGTGAAAAGGTTCATCTAATTAATGATCCATCATAATTGCATTATTAGAAATTCAAGGCATGGATGAAATATGGTCTTGTTTTTGTAGCAAAAACAGGAATAGAAATTAATGACTACCTGGATATTGTAATTATCTCAAAACGGATAGCAAGATTGAAATAAAACAAAATATCAAAACCAAAACATATTCTCTTACACTGAGCTAGGGGAAAAAAAGTATTTACGCAACTATCAGATTGTCCGTATTTATAATTCAAGGACCGGACAAAAAAAGATTATATTATCATTAATTTTTGATTAGTATTTCTTTCATCTTACTTCTTTTGCTTTTTATCACAACTCTGAGACATTCTACAGTTGTTAGCAAGTAGTGCAGATAAATAAAGCAGGATTCAAACTCCCCCTTTTTCAGGAAACCTGCCTGTCCAGGGCAGCTGCCTTACAGATTAGGCCACACCACAGAGGCTATCGGTTACAGATGCTCAAATCTAACCAATTAAGTTTCATTCTTTATTTTCACTAAATGCTTGATATGCTGCCTTCTTTGTTTAATGTTTACATACACTAGTAGTATTAGTAATACAGGCATCCCCCATTATAATGCGGTGTTGGGGTCCAAGAAAGCCAACTGCATTATAACCAAGGTTGCCAATTTAGCTATTTTGGAGCTAGATTAATATTTTAGGGTCCATCATCTACCAGCGTTACAATGAGGGAGGCCTGTAATATTATTCTGAATTCATAATTAATAAATTATTGTCAATTATTATTAATTTTTGATGAGTATAGTCTCTGTTGTGTTATCGGTAAGGCAGCTGCCCTGGACAGGCTGGCTTCCTGAGGAAAAGGAATGTGTTTGAATCTTGCCAGAGACTCATTTTTTATTTCCAATCCAAGCTGCTAACCAACGACCATAGACTGGCTGTCTGAGAGTTATGATAAAAAGCAACAGAAATAAGAAGAAAGAAACAGTAGTCAAAAATTAATAATTGACAAGGTTCCATCTAATAGTGAATTCAAAATTAGAAAATAGAATATATTCCTATATTGTTATCAAATTTTATAAATTGTTATCAGATACCCACAATGTTCATTACTGAGTTGCCCAGAGATATAACGGTTTTAACTGTAACATAAAAAATCTAGAAAGCACATACCTCTGCCAACACCACAAACTAACTAAAAATTGAATGAAAATCATTTCATATATAGTTATGATGAAGGGGAGGTAACTGTTTGATTTTCCATATTTCTGACAATTATTTACTTCTCATATATCTCTTAATCAAAAACGAATTTCTGGATCCGCCACAAAATTTAACCAATTCTTCCTCAGCCCATTACCCAACCTTCCACAAGGTTTCATTGGAATTCATTGAGAACTTTTGGTGATATTGCATGGACAAACATAAGTGAATACATAAATATATGAAAACAAAAACAATGCCAGAATATCTCAACAACAAAAAAAGATTGCTGGGTGCGTCCCCAAATTTAACCAATTTTTCCTCAGCCCATGACCCACCCTTTCACAAAATTTCATAGAAATTCATTGAGAACTCTTGGAGATATTGTGTGGACAGACAGACATGAGTGAATACATATACCTCTTCCAACTTCATCAGGGGATGTAAAAAAAAAAACAACACAGCTGCAAATATTTACTGTTAAAGAAAGTTATGTATACTGATACAAATACACCCATGTGTATATATATGTGCATGATAATGGCTCAGGGAATTGATAGGTTGGCCCCATGAGCAGAGAGGTTGCGGTATCATGCTGAGCTGGTATTTCAATGAATACAGAGAAACCTCAATAATCTGAACAAGACGGCGGGGGCATTTTGTTCAGATAATCAATTGTTTGGATAACTGATCTGATCATAAAAAAGGAAGCCATAGTAAACGCAATTACGGGACCTTGAAATCTTGTTTGGATAATCCAAAATTTGGATAATTGATGTTCAGATAATCAAGGTTTATCTGTAATGTGAGTTACTTAATGGTGCCCATCTCTATTAGTATCATAGAGCATGTAATACTGGTTTAAAAGATGTTACTAGTAACAGGAAAGAAACCTTAATCTGACCGAGAACCAGGCAAGTAATTATGGGAGAGTGGATTGCCCATATACTCACTAACCTATTCTTCTTCATTTACCATCATGGCATGCCAGTGATATCATAACTGACGATTTATAATAACATTCAATGTTTTTTATATGAATTTAACAGTTTTTATATGAATTTAACTGTTAAATTCATATAAAAAACATTGAATGTTATTATAAAGGAGAGTAACATCTGATCAGTTACTCCCCTTTGATCTTTAGATAAATCCTTTCTTTTTAAAAAAAATTCTATTCACAAGAGTTCCAATATTTTTTATTCTATTCATAGAAGATTCCTGCTGTAATTTAGAGCGATTTCAAGCGGTTCATGAAATTAAAAGTTAATACTTCCTGTTCTTTCCCATCGCCAGTTATGTCACTGGCATGCCATGATGGTAAATGAAGAAGAATGGCTCAGAAAATAGCTTTAGTGTTTGCTCAGATCTAAGCGTTTATCAGGGGTTTTGTAGACATGAGTGCATATTAATCACAGCTACCCACAACACTGGTTTATTGCTGGGTTTAGGTTATTCATGTGTTCTAACATGTATATGTAGCTATCTATGTATCCGGACTTTTATATGTATCTGGACTTTGCCCAGCCCTAACCATTCATAGTAGAAACTTGAAATTTTGTGCACACACACACACACGTAGGGAAAATAGTTTGTTTTTGTTTTTTGAAAATTCCCCTCTAAATAGATTTTTAGCGGGGGGTTCACTATGCAATGTAAGTTTATGCTAAATTGGTCACTAGTTTGTGCCCGCTTTTTTTTGAAAATTCAAACCTTTTTTAGTGATCACAGCCCAGTAAGAGAAGTAACTTATTCATTGATTACCCCTTTTTCCAACTTTTTAATTGCTCCCCCCAACACAGCATATATGGGTGGCAATGATTCATAATTTCCCCTTGGAATGCTAAGTTTTTTCTTCTCTAATTGACAACATGTGATCCAACTGCAAAAAAGAAATGTATACCTTGCCACCCTGCTTGTCATATGATCGGGTCAGTGATTGTGGCTATGGTGATTCAATATTACATACACATTACATCAGCTATTTATTTTTATAGAAGAAGAAAAAAACCCACATTTGTTATCATGCATGAATATACAAGAATATATATGACCATGCATTTGAAAAAGTGTCTTAATCAGTACCTGATAGCAAGCAATAAGTTATGACTTTGCATCTTTAGGAGAGTTAAGGAAGTCTCTCTGTACCTGTTAACAATAACCCAATGATATTTTGTTGTTTTTTTCATGTGTACAATAGAATAAGGGCTATCCGACATAACGATGATAGGAAAAATAATTTGCAAAAATGATTTATTACCTAACATGTTTTGGTGAGTCCTACTTCACCCGAGGATCTGTATTTGAATTCTGAGCGGGTAGGCTTTATTAGCAGGGTAGAATCTTCTGGTGTGTGTGTGTGTGTGTTCGGTGGTATGCATATTAGTCTTGTGTGCGTGTTTGGGTGGGTGGGTGCCTGCTGTGTGAGCAAATTATTTCTGAGTCTACATAGTGTTCATATATATATATATATATATATAAGATTTTGTCAAACTCCAGTACAAAATATGGAGTTGACTTTGTTTTCCCACCATAACAACAAGAACAATCCTCATCAAAATTAGTGGTGTAAGCCGATATGTAAAATTCACATTCCCCTACTGTGATTTGAACTCACGACCAACTGATTGCCAAGAGGTTGTCTTACTGACGGAGCTAAATTGACAAGTCTGAGATATTAACAAAAATCTATCATACCGATACGCATGAGCTCATTTCATTTTAATAAATAAATATAGAAAAAAAATTATATATTTTTTAATTTATTATATATATAATACAAAAGTGCAGTAATCATCTTCAGCCGGAATGGAAGGGTGGAGTTTGACCCTGCAGCAGCCAGTCTTGGTGCTCATATATATATCAATTTTTATTAAGCAATTATTAAGACCCTTTCTTTTCCTAATCTTTGTACTGATGAAAAACTCATACATTTCATTTTTTTAAAATATAATCATTACTCATATGTGGCCAAATTTCAGCAGACCTGCCAAGGTTTAGAAATTCTCAAGAGGGAGATTTCCTAAAAAGTTTTCAGTTCCCCCACCATGGTTGGGGTTGAAGAAAATCTTCAATTCTAGAGGCTCTACAACAGCTATTTCAGTGTATTGAAAACCTATCTTAATTTTAAACCAAGATAATCAACAAAATGTGGGAGACTTGGTTGGTCTGCAAATAGGAGGGAAACACGTTTACAGGCATATATATTTATCATTACATGGTGGGGGGGGCATCAAAATGCAGAAGACTTGGTAGGTCTATTTCAGATTTTAACATTAGACTTGATCTATACTCAGTTGATCGTTTTATTTAAATTAAAACTATGTATTTATTTATTTTGTCTAAAAAAAAGTGCACAATGTATGGAAGGTGGTCCCGATTGTAAATTGTCAACTTCCACACACTCGCTCACTTGATGTTAAAAACGGCATACAAAAGTTGTGTCGCTTTTTAACATCAAGTGAGCGAGTGTGGAAAATTCATGAAAGAAAAACAGAAGTTAATATACATAAATTAGCTATAAAATAGCCATTTTATAGCCAACTGAAATTTGGCCACATATGAGATGGGATTGCCAATATATTGTTGTTACAGATTGCAAACCAATCAAATATATATTAAAATACTTGTTTATACCTACCCATATCACACTTTATCAATGGATGCAAATATGATTTAATTGGCATGAAAAAAACCTACATACTATTCAATGAAGCCCAACACCAATATTCTGGCAAGGTTGAAATAAACTTGTCACAACCAGTTTTAAGCTATTCACAGTTTTTTGTTGTGTTTTTCTGCAGATTTGGCATTGCAAAGTGAAAGTAATAGACCAGAACAAAGCAGAATAGATTTGTCTAAAAAAAAGTGCCTTTTAGAGTTTTTTTTCTATCAAGTGTAAATACACTATTTTGTAAATAATATTGCTTTTGTAATATTATATATTATTTTTAATTTGCAGTATTAAAGTACAGGTATATGTATCTTAAAAAAAACACTTATTGCTGTTTAATTTTTTGAAAATAACATTAAATCCAAGACTGATTGTTTCTTATTCACAAGGTTTATCTCTTTCTGGAACACTGCTAACAATTGCATTTCTTCACATTCTGTGGCAACTGTGAGGGGGGGGGGGTTGTGATTTTTGGCAATAGCACAATTTTTCATATATCAGCTCTTAATATTTGTGAACATGGATTTAAGTTTGCAAGTTTAGTATTTTATAAGTGGTAAATATCTCATCCATGCTACTTTAAACAGAAAATCTGCACAGAACACAATAATTCATAGTAATTCAATGGTAAACAGGTATCCTGTTCAATATCCTGTACTAACTAAAAACCTTTTTTATTTTTAACATTTAGTATTAGGGAGACAATTTAGTGCAATGAAAAGCAAAAAGAATTAGAGTTCTAGGAGTAATAGTTTTGAAATTATGGGTGAATATGTCTATCTATTGAGGTATTTGGAAAAAAAAAAAAAAAAAAAAAAAAAAAAAAAAAAAAAAAAAAAAGAAAGAAAGAAAGAAAAAGTATTAATAAAAGTATGATTTTTTGTCTTATAACATTTAATCCCCCTGGGAAGAAATCTTATTAGGTAGGAGCATACATTAAAACAAAAGATTTTTCCCTTCAGATTTTATGCAAAAAATATTTCGACCATGGACGTGTCGGCCTTGTCTTACTTTCACTGACTAGATGTAATACGGTTATTTAAAAGGATAAAATAAAAATTAATAATTAAAATTTTATTAATTTTAACCTTAAACCAGCCATACCCCTAACTGACCATAACCCTATTTCATTTGTCTTATGAAAAATAAAAATAAACAAAAATTAACTATAAAAAGTTTTTAAAAAAAGACTTATAAAACACTAAACAGCAAACAAAAAGCATGAATTATATTACATAACTATGCATTATATAAATATTGTACATTGTATTAGATTTATATATTACTAGCTGAACTCCCCACCCTCCGGGGGGACATGTAACTACAGACTTTGGCTCAGTACGATTTGGACATGGCCATCCCCCAACCCGTGTAGACAAATGCACAACATACATTTTAAAACACTGACTGCTTGTAGAAATTGCTGGATGGATACTTTTTCGATGCAAAAAAAGTGAAAAAATATATTAAAACTATTTTTCTTTCTCCTAAATTCCACCTAAAATGTGTTGCGCATAGATTGAGACATGCTGAATTCGATTATATTTTTATTTCTTGTCTAGGATGCATATAAGAGTACAAACATAGATACATAACCGTATATATATATATATATGACTATTTCATTTTAAATTACCTCTAGCTAGTCATTTTCGCCTTTAAACCATAAGTAGAAACGTTGAAATTTCTGCAGCCGAAACATCCTGCCCAGAAAGGTCTGATTACTGTCCAGCATATATGGCATTGTCTTTCATGAAGTTCTTGAAAATTAAAAATGATAGTGTTTTTCTATCAAGTGTATATGGATTTGTAAATAGATATACTACTATTTAAAACTGGAAATAATATTACTACTGTAATATCCTGAGAATCTTTAAATATTGACTACTGAAATATCTTTGTCTAATTAACTTCATTTTTATAATTGGTGTGACATGTAAGTCAATATATTTCTTTGTGTGTCGTCATACAATAAAGTTTGAGAACCACGGTTTTATATGTCTTGTATGAATAGTATTGGGCTAAATTTTCTGTAAGAAGATAGTGTGAGTGTAAAAATAGTTGCAACAGTCTTGTAGACAATAGTTACGAAAAGTAGGTCAGTGACATAGCATTTTTTGTTTACGATCAATGTGTGTAAAATTGAGAATGTATTTTTTAATGCAAAAATGACTCAACTAATTGATGGTTCATTCCATTTTGATTTGAAGAAATAATTGTAGGTGTGCTCTCTAGGTAGGAGTTATGTCGAACGGCTAAAATAAACGCAGGCTTATTAAACATGATGAAAGGCAAAAACTCTATTAGAAACTGTCAATCAAAACTGTCAACATAGGTTTCTTCAATTTTTAAGTAATTCTGGCTGGCTATGTATGTCATGCATACAGGCCGCACCAATGGAGCTAGAGGACTGAAAATTTAAACATTTACTCCTTAATATATCTAGAAAAAAACTTTTCTTTTTGGGGGGTAGAAAAACTTTGTAAAATTTAGTTCTTTGGTTTAGGTGTGCATATACTTGGAACGAACATCAATACTCAAGCTCACTCCACTATGCGTCGCTCGATTGGATAACATCACCATTTTTGGGGGTGTTTGTATAAATACTGAAGTGTTACACACACAAAGATATACATATGTCAGTTTCTCAGTTAAAAAAGGTTTTGCCCCCACCAAAAATGACAAATAACATTCTATTCACCATTAAATAATTACGGAGTTTTTATTTATCTATCAAGTTTAACATAACCTAAAATACTTTCTACTACATCACCAGAACATAAAATTCTACTTTTACTAGTCATCACGTGGGGACATGGAAAAGAGTTACAGACAAAAAATAAATATACAAACTTGGCATATTATTATAGTAGATTATTATTAATCTGTATTAACTCTTAGATTCATAAACGGCTTGAAACCGCTCCTACTGACAGTGGAACTCTTCCGTGAAAAGAATACAAAATTATGGAGCTCTTCTGTGAATAGAATAGAAAAAGAAAAAAAATAATAATAAATAGACATTCACTATCACCTAATTTGTGAAGAACAACCCCAAAGGCTGAATTATTGTCCCCTGCGGAAAAAAAGCCTGGGACTATCATTCGCTATGGATGTCTGTCGTTGTGTCCTTTTTCTCAATTGGATAATATTATTTGTTAGTATATTTCAATGAAATTTTGTATGGAGGTTTGTTGTGGCAACAAAGTGGGAATGGACTTGGCCAGAGGAAATGGTCTGCTGTTTGTTGTGTTGAAGGTCTGGGAAGCAAAAGCAGAGTGAATGGGTCGCGGACATATATAGACGAAGTAGAGATTTGGTCACCCGTATGTTGATTGCTAGCAACCCGGATGTGGTGAGTTTCTGGTGATAAAAGGACAGACGGTGACGGCTCAGTGGTTTTGTGCTTGGATTGACACCTGAAGCCATGTTGGAATTGCGTTTGGGACTTATACTGTGGATTACGTTGTAGCGACTCAAAGTTCTGGATAGCTTTACCGATAATAATCAAGGTGTCCCGTGAAGGAATCATTCTGGTGCTGCAACATTGACGTGCCGTTGAACTCATTGTATCGAAGCTGTGTTTTTCCCTTCCCCCTTGAAAACTACACTTGTGGAGAGATTTTACCTGGGGGATGGTGAGTTATGGCCGATCCGATTGTTTGTTTACATTTTATAAGCTAAAACGTTTTTGTTTAGAATTGGGAAAATTTCTAATATCTTGACAGATTTTGCTGAAATTTGGCTATATGTTGACAAAACCTCAGGAATTGAAAAATGGTGAGTTACAGTCAATCCGATTGTTTGTTTACATTTTATATGTAAATGACCATGTCAACATACACAAAATATTGAACTTTGGAACTGCTGGACCGATTAGAATGAAAATTGTTATACAGGTTCTTGGGCACCTAATTACTGAAAATATAACGGTTTTAAGAATTGTATGCTTTGAATAAGAAAAACCTAAAAAAACCCTTGGGTATCTCAGAGTTAACGATCCTAATAAACAACTAATTGGCACTCTATTTCAACTGTTTTCTGACATACTTTTAAGATTTTTTTTATTATTCATGCAATTCATGTATGTACAAATATATCCTTGTTATTGGATAATGTCAGTAGAAATGCAATAGGTGAACTACTATTTATAAAGCTTTTGGGTGCCGGGGGGTGGGTGTTTAAAATAGCCCCCTCCACCCACCCTCAGCTATGCCTCTGCATGTACGGTTGAGGAGAGAAAAACAGTTGAAAATGCAGCCAGACAAAATCCTCCCCCCCGCTGCGGATCCATTATTCATCTGTCCACCTACATGCAAGATGAAGGGAGGCAGGGAAGGGAGTATGGGGGAGGAGCGTAGGACGAAAGAACACAAGTAGACAAAGAATATCTTATATACTTTTCAAGAACAATCAATACCCAGAGAACTGCAAGGGCGACGGCAGCAGCAGCCAGGAGCCTGCTGTGTAGAAATACTGAGGGGGAATAAACCAATATGAATGGACAGAGAGAAAGAGAGACATGCTTGGCCGAACAGCCACCCTCATGACCTGGTGGGTCCATTCACTGGTTGAATTGGGTCTCTACTTCTTTCAAGGTTATAAGGTCACAGGATTCAGAGCAGAGTTTCCAGATTTGGACTAATGGGGAGATAATCCGGGCTTTATCTCAGAGTTAGAGTATTCAGATATGTCCGCTTTGCTTTCAAGTTTAAGAATAGTAAGAATAGTTGATTCATTCAAAAGTTTTCCGTACTTTTCAAGTCTTATAATATAATGTGTTTTTTGGGGGGGTTTTTGCCAGCTTATACTTAGTTACATTAATCATCAAAACCACACTATTCAAGGTATTCCTGTATCTGCTTTGGGGAAGTTTGTGTATACAGAAGGCAGGCAGCAGGCAAATAAAACCACTGTACACAAGAAGTTTGGAGGTGTGGGGTTACCGGAAAACGTAATTGGTAAAATAAGTTTTGGCTGAGGCTGCTTACATTCACTTCAAACTAATGCCCTTGGGAAAGGCATGAATCTACTTCTCCCCTCAGTTATGGATAAATAGCAGGGCAGTTAAAGCCCCTTTAGCCATGTAAGGCAGTACAACTTAAGCCCATCTAAAGGAGGTGGTTTCGGCGTGAGGCTAGCAACTAGACCTTGTAACAACCTACTTGTTACAGAAGCTGCAGCAGCATCACCACCCCAGTGATTGTCTGCTGGCATAGTTTTTTGTGTTTCAGTCGAATTTTTACCTTTCTTAAAAATTTTTTTAAAAAAGCATAATATGCCAAAAATGTGGCTCGTTTTCTACCATCTTCGATATTAGAATAAATAAACAAAACTACGCTAATTTCGACAGATTTTTTAATGTTTGCCGATATGACAGCTACAATACATTCAAAAGCGATTATTTTTTTTTTTATTGAAGTTGATTAAAACTGAATACTCCTAATGCCATTTAACGACAAAACAGAACAAACGTTTTGGCTAAACCAATATTAACTTTCCACTCCTTACTATAAAATCCTGCAACTGATAAAAAGGCAGAAAGAAGGATGTAAATGATAAAATTGGGTTTAGCTTTTAATTAATACTTTTCAAACATTTATTTTGTTTTTTGAGAAAATATTCTGAAAGGACACACCCTCATTGTGCATTGATATGCAAAAAATAAGTCTTTTACATACAATTTTTTATTGAGAAAGTAATATAAGTTTCTTGATTGAGGCTAAGTCACAGAAAAGAAAAATGAAAAACTTCAACTATTATTAAAAGTAAAAGTGTGATTTCTTGTCTTATAACATTTAAACCCCCTGG
>VCCN01001818.1:1945805-1981652 GCA_006491835.1 Architeuthis dux
TCATTTGAAAATCTGCTTCGATAGTGAAACAGTTTAAACTTTATAAGAGCCCATGTTTTATCACATATTTATATTTCCGCTCTCTGTGTATTGAACTCTTTTAGTAAAAAGTTAGGTAGATCCAACTAGAAGGTGGATATTTTTAAAAAAAGGGAATTCCGCAAATGTATTGAGAATTATTATTTATTATTTTCATCAGGTTCATATGTTGGGGGGTATTTTTTAACTTTGTAAATTCTTATGAGGGATTGTTAAACAGTCCATCTTCATTTCAAGTTAGTAACTTGTAGTCAAGATACTAATGAGTGGATGAGTGTAGTCGGCACATATATAGGTGTATTTGGAACCTTAGATCAGTAGAAAATAATGAAGCAACACTGTCATTGTTATCATAAATATTATTATTTTTATCATTAGGAGGCAGCATCTACAAATTCTAGTTTCATCCAAGAAGGAATGGGAAAAAAAAAAGGAAATTAACAATTTGTTGTCAGTGGGCAATTCACAATCAGGATGGCACATCTTAACCGGACAAATCAATCATCTAATCCAGTCAGAATACAGTGAGATTATAAACTGACCACGGGTCAACACAATTGCAGCTGATGAAAGGATTCTGTTATAGCTTCAGAAGGAGAGGAAATTAATATGCCATTTATACTGATTACCAACTAGCAAGAACAACTGGCATTGCCAGGGACAACTCTCTGACTGTTCTTGGTTAACACAATCAAGGATGACTGATTATTCCTTGTGAAAAAAAAATCTTGCTGTTCTTCTGTTTGATTAATAATGTCATAAAATGAATGGTTACAAAATGGTTAGTCATGGGACCAACTGCAATAAATTAAATATGATAGCACATCAATAGAATAAACACATTTTTTGACACAACATAAAATACTTCATCATTGTCCAGTGATCGCCATCTTAGTGGTAGGACCATTGAAATACAACTTAAACAGATTTAGTTTTGAGTTCTAGCTTTGTTAAAAGTTTGTTGGGGAGAGATTGAGAGGTTGAACTTGTGATGAGGTTTTTTTCTTTTCAAATCGTCTGACCGCCGGATGGGTGGCAGGACCCAAATGAAATCTGACGTTCACATTTCTGCTGATACTGAGGACAACCTGATACTGCCCAGCACTGTCCCATTTGGCTGATTGCTCTTTGCTGGCCGCTGACAGAATGGCCGAATCCCCAAATCATTTAAGTCGGGTCACTCTTTTACATGTAAACTTAAATCGCGTGACCTGATAATGTGGCTTTGCTTTCATTGGACCATATTTTAACATTGATGTGTTACACTGAAATGTACTACCATGAACTTTTGAGGTCAAGCAATACTGTTGAATATATTATAACAAGCATGGTACCTGTCAAAAATGACAGGATTATTAACATATGGATTGGCACTTTTATCTAGTATCTGTGCACTCTGTCTAGGGTTAAAGTGTTGCTCCCTGGCACTTCGACCTAGGATAAGGGTGTAATATCTGTGCGCTCATTAAAAAATATCACACACACACACACACACGCGCACACACTACTGTTCACATTCTTAAATTGTTGCTGGGCATCAATTAATGTCATTAATTACTTGGCAATATCTGTCGTTATTAAATTACACAAAAAGAAATGCGTGGAATGAGGAGAGAGACTGAAAGTGTTATGCATTGTTAGGTTTTTTTTATGATTTATTAAATGAGCCATGTCTTGTAAATTACGCAATTGTTTGAAAGAATTAGTTATTGTGTACGGCTTACAAAAAGTAAATGGAAAGAAAGACTAGACAATCAGAAAATGAAAGTATTTGCAAGTAAATGCAATGATTGCAAAAGATTTTAAAAGCTACTTAATAATAGACCTTAAAACCTAATAACAAGACATAATTAGAAGAAGCGACTAAAGTCAGACCATAAATGCACTAGTTCTTTTATTGTGTGAAGATCTAGCAAGGGCAGTGTCGTCAATTTTATTTTCAAGTTTACATCTAAAATTGAGTTAAAAAACTTAAAACAACTAAAAACATCTAGATCCTCCAGATAATATCTAAAATCTAGGAAATATGTTACATATTAATAAATTAAATGAACTTTAATTTTCAATATTTATTTTATTAAAATATTACTTGATTTATAAGTCATAATTAGAACAAGCAACTAAAGATGAAAAAGTTTCAATTGTTTCAGCAATAAATGTAAAAATCTGGCCCATGTTTTTAAAAATAAAATCTACTATAATAATGAAAAGTGATATTTTTACCAAATGCATTCAAGTACAGATCCTAATAGAAAGTTATTGCAGCGACTTCAATCTTATTTTTTAAAATAAGGATTCAATTAATCACTGCTACCAAAAGTTTAGGTTATTCATGTGTTCACACATTTATATGTATCTATCTACCTATGTATACAGACTTTGCCCAGCTCTAACTGTTCATAGTAGAAACTTGAAATTTTGTACACACTCCCCTCGATGAGTGGGGAAAATGCCTCCCCCCCTTTTTTTTTTAAAAATTCCCCTCTAAAACTCTATTTTGGAGGGTTCAATAGTTTATGCTAAATTGGTTACTAGATTGTGCCTGCTTGTTTTTTTTGAAAATTCAGACTTTTTTTAGTGATCACAGCCCAACTTTAATAGATCACTCCCAACACAGTATATATTCATAATTTCCCTTGAAATACTAGTTTTTTTTGCTAATTTATCATGGGAAAAAAAAAAAAAAAAAAAATCATGAAAGATTCTTTTCCCAAAAATATTTTCTTTTGGGAAGAATTAAAAATTCAACTTTAGGTAAACCATATTTTCCCTAAAAGTATTTTTCTATACGAATGACCATAACACTTTTTAGGTAACAAAATGAAAACCAATCAACAACTAAGATAATAAACTTGAAATCTTTTTGAATGGTAGGTAATGGGGTATGGAAGAAGTGGTTAATAATTGGGTTGGACCCAAAAATTTTCTTTTGATTGAGAGATATTTTTCCATTTTTTTTTGTTTTCATATATTTATGTATATACTCATGTCTGTCCACACAATATCTCCAAAAGTTCTCAATGAATTTCTATATTTTATGGAAGGGCGAACAATAGACCATGGATGAAGTGATTCAATTTTGGGGCATCTCCATGCACAATTACTTCCCCCTGAAAATGGTGTTGGCAGAGGTATGCGCTCTCTGCTTAAAATATATTGGTTTTTATTCAAATGGTTCTTCGGACGATTGAACTCCTTGTTATTTGTGTTGTAAACACAACATTTTGGCCAATCCATTCTTGAGGTGTAAAATCCGAGTGTGATGAGTTGACAAGTGTGGATTTCAACCCGATGTGGCTTCCACTTCTCAACAAATCTAAACCCAACAAGACAAAGACACAGAAACACCCGGGCCATGTGCTATAAGGGCTACCCCCCTTTAAACATAACTTCTGTTTAACCCATCACACTTGGATTTTACACCTGAAGAAGGCCGAAGAATGGATCAGCCCGAAACGTTGTGTTTACAACACAAATAACAAGAAGAAGTTCAATCGTCCGAAGAATCATTTGAATATTAATGACCCCTTTCAAAACTATAGAAAATAAATTGGTTTTTGTTTCCACTTTGAAAATTATAATCAAATCAGACAACTGATACTTATTAGTTAAAAACTGAGGATATTAATGAAAGGAACAACAAAAACTACTAGTGAGTGAGTGAGAGTGATAGTGAGTGAAAGTGAGAGTGAGTGAGAGAATTACTGAATTGTAAGGAAACAGTTGTCAGACAAGCCACACGCCCTCCTCACAAACTGCAACATCCCACTCAACAATAAAGTGATTATGCAATATTATAGGGACTTATTTATGGACCAAATGTAAAAAGCCTTTACATTAAAAAGAGAACTGAATTAGAAGCCAAAGCTACACAGAAGTTCCCGCCCGGTGAGAGCAGTGAACTAGTTTCCAAATATTGATTTTATATATAACTTGCAGAACACAGCCTATCTGGTGGTTTCCAGTTAGTTCCTGTGGAAAGTCCCCCCAACCACCTCCGGGAAAGGCCATAGCCCCTCCCCACAGCTGAAAAGCCGCCCTGTTGGGTGGTTTCCAGCTAGTATGTATATGTATATTGATGAAATAAGGATCCAGTTTACCATTATAGTTATGTTGTGAATAGAACCCGCTCTTTAAAACCTGGGGTGGGGTGTTAGTCAAAGTTCTTCCCCTAGGTCCACCAAGTGTGCATACCAAATTTGGTTGTGCTATGCCAATGAATGGAAAGTAAGGGTTCGGTTTTGCATTATAGTTACATGTAAATAGAACCCCCGCCCCCCCAAAAAAAAACCCTTAGAAAAAGTTTTTTTTTTTTAAAAAACCAAATAGTCAAAGTTCTTCCCCTAGGTCCACTATGTATACATACAACATTTGGTTTAAAATTGGGACATAGTGACAGACAGAGCCAGTTGTTTTATATATATGCATAGAAATGTGAAAACAAATGGCAAAACAAATCTTTGAGAGTGATCAAATGCTTTTATTATCAGAAGTTTAAAGTGATTAAGAGAAATCTTATATTAAAGCAATTTTTTTGTTTGCTTTAGCATGACAGAAACCAACAAACATATATGAAATTAATGAAACCCTGCCGTGATATAAATGTCTGGCCTGGAAGCTGGCAAGTAGCGTATCCATTAGGCCAACCTTACGCTACCTGAATATTGGGTGAAATTACATTACAACTTAGCAACCAACTAAGCAGCAGGCGCAGTTCGAACAGCTGCTGTTGATTACAGCTTTACTTGCTTGCCTGCCAGCGCTTTTGTTTACATCCGTACATAGTACTTCACAAGGGAAATAGAGGTCAAAAGAGTGTGTAACACAAATCCATAATTTAACCATACACAATATAAATAATCCCATCAGGTACTACATAAATAAAATTAAAACTAAAACAAGTGATTAAAGCTTCAAGAAACATTTAAGTTCATTTTCGGTTAATTTTTATGTTGAGCCAAAGTTCATTCTTCTGCATTTTTTAAGTTGTGGGCAATTCTACTTTTACCTTTTAATAATATTAACAAAAGCCACTTACCTATCAGTTCTGTGGACGGTGCATCAGATGTACAGCTCCTGAAAATTTAAAATAGGTTTGAATTATAGGTTTGAATCAATTTTCTTTTTCTTCAAAATTAAATCATTTAACGAATTATCACTGCAAAACATTGATATAACAATTTCAATAGGTGTCATTATTACTTCATTTTTTACAGCAGTATTCAAATTATTGTTTACTAACTGAATACCCACGCTAACAGCAGGTAAATTCTTGCAAAAAATTTTTTTTTAAATAAAATAAATTTATAAAATAGATAGATGGAAATAAGATAGTGTATAATTTGTTTTTAAAGTGTTATTTGTGACTTTAGAGATCTTTTTAACGAAAATAAACAGTCATTCTTTCTCATACTCTCAGCCCTTCTCTCTGAACGGTACCAAAGTACCCACTGTTAGCAAGCTAAAGCATTTCCAATTAGCAGTCGATATCCCCCCCCCCACTACTCTCCCAGAACAATATGAAGTCTCCACTTGCTCTGAGATAAAGCAGTCTTTTCATCATCACCCAGTGGATTCAGCTTAAAAAGCGGGCACAAAAATCTGTCTAATTTAGCATGAATTTACATTGTAAATCGAACGCCCTCTAAAAACATATAGGAGGTGATTTTCAAAAACTAATTTGCTAAAAACCTTTCCCAGAGTCACAGAAAATGTGTGATTTTTGCAGTAGGCTGCCACACACGGACAGACTTTTGGCAAAGATGTTGCATCCAATACACTTTTAAACAGATATACTGTAGGTCCTTGTCCCAAAACAGATTGACAAGAAAGGGAAGTTAATGTTATGTTTCGTTGATGCGAGAAGAACAGATACTACATTTTGATCTTGAACTAAAAATGTGCATTCAGATAGGGATATTTTTCATATATTAAGATAGACTGAAATATGGAAAATTGAAACTTAGTTCCCCCCCTTCATTGTAGTTATACATGAAGTAATTTTCATTCAGTTTTTAGTTACCACTACTACTACTACTACTACTACTACTACTACTACAGACATTAGTCAGCATATGTTACCTTATTATATGCCTCACTGATAACATAGTGACAAATCAAACGATTTACAGGTAATACATTACAGTATTACCCTATTACAGGTAATACATTCAAGGTATTTATTTCATTGTATTGTATATCACTGTATCGGTTGTTTGGTGCTAACTGACCTAAACTTCACCTCAGACAGTTTGTTAGTTTGGGGGTCATCTTATATCATGAGATTCAGACTGAAATTGGGTCTTGTCTTATTTGAAGGTCACCTTATACACTGAAACATACAGTATCTTTATATACATAATGAATTTTTGTAGAATATCATTTTTTTTAAAAAGCAGTATCTCTGCAAACTGACTAGCCGCTAATTATTATGAAGGATAAGACCGAAGACGATTTTACACAGTATAATCAGGAAATTTTAAGACTAACAATTGAGATGGGGACTGAACAGAATGCTGAGAAAAAAAAAATTGAAAGAAGCTGCCCATATACTATGCTCAGTGGAATCCATTAGTCAACCGAGTATCGATATAAATAGCATCTGGGAACCTCTCATCAAAAAGGCCATTTCTGTAAATTGAAAGAGGTCACCTGGTCATGGGGAAGCAATAATATAATAATAATAATAATGTTGTTGTTCTACTACTACTACTACAACAACAATAAAAAAAACCCAAACAGATGTGACATGTCAAGTAGAATACGAGCATGTGTTCTATGAAGTGATTCCACATTCTAGAACAAAGAACACCTGACGAAGGCCGAGGGTACACAGCTGAAACGTAGTGAATAAAAGAACATATAGACGAGGAAAATAGTCCGACCATAACATACAATGATTTTTTTACATTAATTATAATCAAAATAAAAAATGTCAGACATAAGGAAAATAGTATATAGTTTCATGCACATGCTGCTGCAAAAAACAACAGCTGTGCCGCCAACAAAGCCTTCATTAGGTCATGACCCTGGGGTCAGGCATGATGCTTTGGCTCCAAGCATTAGCCATTACAACTAAAATCTCAGAAAACAAAAAATAAGGCAATGACTTTCTCTGCAAACTGACTTTATGAATGACACACCTACTCACTGAGTTCGCGTTTATTAGAGAAAGGTTTCTGTGAAAGAAACTGTAAAAAGTATTTTACAAGTGAAATTGGTACTGAAGTTGCATAATGACAACAATTATTATCAAACTCCAGGACAAAGTCAGCAGTTGACTTTGTTTTTCCTACCATAAGAACAATCCTCATCAAAATTTGGGGTGTAAATTGATGTGTAAAATCACTGTTCCCTAGTGATCACTAGCCGGGTGTCTTACTGATTGAGCTAAATTGACAAGTCTTAGATATTAACAAATATTTATCATACAGATATTTTTATTTATTATATGTACAATACAAACATCAGAATAGAAGTAGGAGTGGAGTTTGACCCTGCAACACCCAGTCTTGTATTAGTTGTAATCAGAATATTCAGCCATATGGGGTCAGCTAGTTCTTGTGGTGTTGGGTCTCCAGCTACAGGCAAAAACTGGGACAGAACTGTCGAGACTGAATTCCGGCAAAAAACTGCTTATATTCCCAATTTTCGGGTGTATTTATTGGGTACTTTTGAACAAGGGGAGTTGTAGAGGGGATAATTAATGTCCAGTCGGAATAATTAATCCAATGTCTACCCAATTATGTAGGACAAAACTTCCCTTTTACTCTCACTATGTGATTTGATTGGCTGAGGACCTCACACAGCTGTTATGATATACTGTCGCAGAGGTCATTTCCAGGCCAACACCTGTGCGGAAGTGGAAGTGACCCGGTCGCCTTAGGAAATGCGGGTGTCCAAAAACAGGATGTGGAAACTGGAAATGACACCAGCGTGGGCATTCGAAACCCCATAAAGCTCAGAGCCAAGAAGGAAGCACACAATACAGAGAAACTCGGGACTCAGAATGGAGAGGCAGACCGCCTAGGCTGTGCCAGAAGGCACGAGACTGTTGGTTCTCATTATCTCTCTCCTACTCTTCAGCTGACAAAATGTGTCTAAGAATTAAAAATATGTTCACATATTTTTACAAACAACTTTCGAGTCTTCTTTCATTCCTGGAAACAACAAACTTTCCCCCTGCCTATACAACACAACCACCAAAAGGAACCAATCAGAGGGGCTTATCACATGCAACTCCATACTACTAGGCTGGACCACACTGATATTTCAAACAGAGCTCATTTATCTTTCCAATTAAACTTGACCGATTTTCTTTACATTGCAAATATTTCGCCTCTGAGAATTTGTATCTACAAGAAGGTAGTACTAAGTGCCCACATGGATTGACCAGATGGTAAAAAATGTATCGATCCTAATTGTCTTCATTGTTACTGTCGCCTCTCCAAAATTTCCTGAGGATTTAAATTATCCGTTTTATTTTTCCTATTAATTGACTCGGGACGGTGTGAACCATGTGGTCTTAATTCCAGATCCCCGTACTAGAGTTTTGAAAATTACATTTGCTAGATAGTAACTGGCATCGTTTATTAATTTGTCCAGCTCCAACTACTTTGTATTAGATATTTACTATAGTTTTGAGAAGGGTCATTAATATTGAAATGGTTCTTTGGACGATTGAACTCCTTGTTATTTGTGTTGTAAACACAACGTTTATCGGCCGATCCATCTTTAAAAAAGACATTATTTGATAGGAAAGGCTTTCATTCGAATTCCAAACTCCAGTAGTTCTAACTGACTTGTAAAATCCCAAATGCCCAAACTTTCCTAATCAATTCATGTTAACCATCCCCTGACCATTGGTGGTATTATTGATTCTTTTGCTAAATGTCAGTCGACTTTCTGACATTTGTAGTAGTAAAAAGATCAACTCCCTTGTTTGTTCTATCTGTAAAGGTTTCTTCCAATAGACTCGAGCAACAGAACCAAGCTGCGTCTATCAGACACAGATATATTTGGTCCATCGGCGTGCGACACATGAGGCAGTCAAGGTGCTTCAACGTGTACGCTTTTCAGCCAGTCTAGTGGACTCGTTCCAACTTCTGTTAACCAGTTGGAGGTCCCGTCCATCACCACTGTCGCCAGATCATCTTGGGTCATCCTCTACCTCTGACAGAACAAGCAATGGCAGTTCTTTAAAACTACAAACCCAACCCGCGATTTGCATCATTTTGTATTTCCCCATAACAACCTGAGTTAGGAGACAACAGACGCACCATCAGTCAATACATTCAAAGTTTGACAAACGAAGGGACTCGTATTACAGCTACAGCTTTTCTTACTGTGCATTAGAATTGCTTTAAACACGTTAAGCAGAACACCTCATCATATAAAGCCATCGTAAAAAGAGAACCAATAACCTTGGTAAAGGATCTAATTACACCAGCCTGGACCAAGGAAGTCATTCTTTCCAGCAAGAATCATCCCAGCTTGGACCAGCCTGGAGTCAGGAGACAGTTGACGTACCATCAGTCAATGCATTTAAAGCTTGGCTTGCGAAGAATTGGCAACATAGGGACTTGTAGCAGAGCTACGGCTTCTCCTACGGAACACTAAAAATCAAAATCGGCCCCACGATACGCACTTTATACATGCTAGTCAGGGCATATTATCCTATCAAGCTGCCTCAGATTCAGTTCCTAGTGTGACACGAGGCAGTCAGGGCGCTGCACCGTGTACAATTTTCAGCCAATCTGGTGGTGTTGTTCCAGCATTCAGTGGTCCCTCTCCACTGACAGTCGCCGGCTCATCTTGGGTTGTCCTTTCCCTCTAACAGGACAAACAACAAAGGTTCGCCAAAACTACAAAGACAACCCCTGATTTGCATCATATTCCATTTTCCCTTAACACTAACCTTAACCCCTAACCCTAACTAACAGAATGAGGCGTATTAACCGACGCACCATGAACGCCATTGTTATTTCCATTGTTCTTTTCACGTTATTACATTTCATTCAGAAGCAGTTATTTGAAAAATTCTCTATAGGGACTTTCGGCAGTATTATGGAGAGGTGGAAAGGGTTAGCCCCCGTCCAGGATTATGTCTTGAACATCAGCCAGCAAATCGTGCCTCCCTTACATTGCATTCCATTTTCAACGATAAGTGGTGATATATTTATCTGTGTACATGACAACCCGGATGAATTTATCACACGACACCTATATAAAACGGGAAGCTGGGAAGCACAACATTCTACAAGCCTACAGAATATTCTTGTTGCAAATCCTGATTACGGAGTCATTGATATTGGAGCCAATTTAGGAATGTTTAGCCTTTTGGCCGCTAACCTTCAAAGGCCAACACTTTCTGTTGAACCGATGGATATTAACATTGGAAAATTTCACCAATCAATCTTTGTAAACCAGTTTGAGAAATACATCACGGTTGTCACCAGACCTTTATCTGATGGATATGAGACTATTTGGATTAATGTAGGAATATCTAACCTTGGGAGATCCAGGCTCGTCGAATATTGGCAAAATAAGACAATTTTCGAAGGTAAGATGTTGAACAAAACAACAATGATGTTAGATGATCTCATCAATTTGATGCCTCGGAAAAAAGCAATTATGGTCATTGATGTAGAAGGAAACGAAGCAAAGGTCATCCGCGGCGGTCAGAAATTCTTCGACACTATTCACATCAGCCACATCTTCATGGAATGGAATCTTTTATATTATAACGATCGGAAATTCCTGGTGGATTTTTTTTTAGCACGTGGTTACAAACCCTATGACTCTCCGCTTTTTAGCGATAAGCTAAATTGTTCCGATTTTAGTCATTGGCCGTCAGATATATATTGGCAAAAATAGACACAAAATTCGGTTTTGGTTGAGTTTAGTATCCTTTTCCAAATATCACATTTCAAACACTGCCTTATATTCTTCCTAATAAATTATATCGCATTTTAGAAGCTATTTTTCATTCTATTTCAGCTTTGGTCAAGTTTAGTATTCTTTTCAAAATATCAAACCCAAACATTGAATAACCTCCTTTATATTTTTTTGCTAATAAATTATATTACATTTTGATAGTTATTTTTCGTTTTATTTCTGATGCAATGATTATTTTTGTTTCTGACATTTTAACGGGGATTAACGAGATGTTATAATATAATTCAACATGTGTGACCAAGAAGACTATCTGTAAAACAAAAATAAAGAACAGGTCTGGTTAGTCACTCAATAGAAACCGTCATGAGACCCCTGTCTTTTGGGAGCATGCTGTGTTAGGGGTGATCAATTAAAAATTTTGAAAAAGGGTGAATAAGTTACTTCTCAACTTTTGTTGGGCAATGATCACTAAAAGTCTGAATTTTCAAAAGACACAAACTAAGGGATCAATTTAGCAGGAACTTACATTGCAAATTGAACCACCTACTAAAAACCTAAAACAAGTTTTTTTCTAGAATAAGGAGTAAATGTTTAAATTTTCAGCACTAGCTCCATTGGTGCATCATACATACATAGACAGCCAGGCCAACTTAAAAACTGAAGAAACCTATGTTGACAGTTTTAGTGTACGATTAAAAAAGGTCAGACCTAACCCCTTCGGATTTGAAAAGTCCTGCATTAGAAATATAACAAATAATAGCGTCCGAAATTCAATAGGATTTATTTTATTTATATTATAACAACTTGTTAATCCCTGTTAAAATGTCCGAAACAAAAATGATAAACAACCAGCCTGGTTGCTGCAGGGGTAAAGATCTACATCCGTTAAGCAAATCGAAAGAAAATAGAAACAATTTTTTCCTGCCATTATTCTTTTGTGCTTTAATTTGTTAGACCCTAACAATCTTCCTAGAAGTTGTTAGTTTTTAGAAAAGAATGTTTTAAGGGGGGGGGGGGGTTCTACTTACAATGTAACTGTATGATAAATGAGACTTTGAAGTATTTGGTTACTTCCCTTGAGAGGCTTCCTTTAATGATGATTTCATTAAGATTTTTTGGTGTGTGTGTGAGGGAGGGGGGTACACGTGTGCCCACCCGGGAATGTGCGTGCATGTGTGTGGGAGGGCATTCATACACCCTTGGGCAGCACCACTTGGCCCCCTCACCAAAAAATTTTGTTTTCTTTTCGTTTTCTTATCTTTCTTGTCATTAACAATAGATATTTTGTTTTTTTTAAAAATTCTTACGTACTTCAAAAATATAAAGCTCATAAAATCTAACTATTATTATTCTCTACGAACATTTGTACACGTGTGTCCACCTGGAAATGTGCGCACATGTGTGTCCACCCGGGAAAATGCGTGCGCGCGTGTGTGTGTATGAGGGCATTCACACACCCTTGGGCAGAACCACTTGTCCCCCTCACCAAAAACTTTTGTTTTCTTTTCATTTTCTTGTCATTAACAATAGATATTTGGGTTTTTTTCCTACGTACTTCAAAAATATAAAGCTCATAAAATCTAACTATTGTTATTCTCTACGAACATTACAACGGTTATACTTTTTACGCCTGCCAGATGTGGTTTTTTAAAAATAAAATGTCAAACAAAAATATTGATTTTCAGATGTCTACTTCATACGTTTAAACAAGAAGGTAATGATATGGTGTGGCTAACCTAATAGACACACAAAGTAAAGATCCAGTTAAGCATTATACTTACATTGTAAACCCCCCACCCACTTTGAAAATTTCTGGAAGAAATGAACATCGTATTCATTCTAAGCACATACAAATACACAAGAAATGTATTTTTCCTATGAAACTGCTTCCTTAGAATTTGCTTGCCTAGCAGACCTGGTGTACATAAAAAGTACACAAAAAGTTTTGGGGCCGCAATATTTAACTTGTACCGTTACGTTTTCTCCATGCTGAACCTTATTTTGGCTCTCACCTTCAAGGCCTGAAGGCAAGGACATCATTAATTTGATTATACAGTTGATATTCTCTGACAGAATTACATATACAGACATCTACAACTTGGGGCGATTTAAATCATAGAGGATTTAACATTAATTATACATAATTTTATGAATATTTCACTTTTATTGAGTTTTTTTAAAAATGATAGCTAAAAACAAAAATAGAAGGGCCTAAAGAAATATTATGCACTCGGCTCATCAATGTCAAATTCGGGCCTGTCAGTTGCACAGAACTATTGAAACTTTATTGTATGACAGCCAGGGCCGGTTTAATGTGTTCAGGTGCCCTAGGCACTGATACAATTTTGGTCTCACTAATGTTTCAAATTGTATATATTTTTATAATATTTAAATTTCTTAAATATTTGCAAATATACTTTTAGTTGGCACTGTGCCTATTTTGCTAAATTGATAATATGGCCCCGATGACGGCCCACTATGAAATACATTTGACTTATGTGGCATACCAACTGCAAAAATGAAACGAATTAGACAAAATACATCACCATAGTAAATGAATGAAACTTTATATCAACATACTGATATACATACTCATAACACCTCTGTCGCTAAAAGGATTGAGATCAAACAAAATCAAATCTAGTGACAAAATCACTATATTGACAACTCTGTGGTGGGAGTGGGGCATACATAAGACAGGTATAAGAAATACATGTTTCCATATTTGGAAAAATTTATTTAAAAAAAATGTAAGCAGTACATTATTGTGATGCAGCACACAGTTTGAGAACAACAAGCCTACTGACTAGGTGGCACCGACCCACCAGGATTTTGCATGGGTCGGCCGGCAGCCCAATCCGACCCTGATACCACCATATACTGAACAAGTAAAGTTTTGATAATGAAAATAAACCTTAAAATGCATAAGAAAAATAACAGACACACTAATTGACAGCATATAAGACCCGCACCCCCATTCACATTGGTACAAAAAGATAAATGTAACCTTTGTTGTCCAGCCCAATGTTGGCCACAGCTGGAGGAGCAGTGTTGCCAACTCAAAAAATATTTTCGCACTAGTTTGACTGCTAAAAATGATAATTTTAAAAAAAATTGCCAAAAACCACCAAAAAGACACTAGAAATGGTCAAAAATAGGCAGAAAATGGGCAAAATGTTTTAGGCGAAAACGCGCTAATTTAGCGCTTTTTGCAATACCAAAACAAGAAACGTGCTAAATCTAGCACAAAATTCGCTAAATTGGCAACACTGTGGAGGAGTTAACAAAACCCAAAAACAAAAAACAGTGATAAATAAGAAGAATTCAGAGAAATATGTTTTCCCAGCTTAAATAATGAAGGGGGGGGGGGGCTTATATGCCGTTGAATAGAGTAATTACTCTAAATGGGTGTAATTTCAGATTATTTATGTCTTGATGAATATAATAACAATGAGCTCAGAGTAATCACCTATGTTTATCTAAACATTTAATAACAAACTAAACAAAGATTCAATTTTTCATTTTTATATTTTATTTTAAATTGTTTTCTGTTTGTCTATATCAAGTATCATTGGTATTTTAAAAATGTTTGGATAAATAAATTCTATCTGAAATTTGGAGAGAAAAGTTGTTTCTCCGAATGATTTAGAGCAGATATTATAATAAATCTTTACAGAGTTTTTATGTAGAAAGCATACCAGATTATTTTTAGGATCCCAACATGATTACATTTAAAACCAGTTTTAAAATATTCATTAAACTTCCAGGGATATTTTGAATCGGATTTATTATTCATATTTTTTTTTTTTTAAATGAATTCATAGTGGACATAGGAAAAATACTCCTTAGGTTTATAACTAAAACTTTCCATTCAAAATTAAGTTAAAAAAAAAAAAAAATTTTTAAATAATTATTATTATTATAAAAAAAAAAAATTTTTTAAAAAAGTCCCAAAATGTTTTTAGTGTTTATTTACTGAGTAGTCACATGATAAAACTATTTGAAATGAAGTATTTTAAGTATGTGAGGTTATTCGTGTGAACTGAATTGTTGAATAAATAATTTTATATTCTGGTTATTCATTAATTTTTGTTACATAGACAATTTATGCTTAACCAAATAAAAAATGGCCTGTTTTAGTCAATTCTACTTTTGACTTCTACTCCCAACTCACTCAGTGAACTAATAATATATTTGGCTATATAATTAGCTCATTCTGTTCATTTGTCTATCTGGCAGTCTCGGCTGCTCTCTCAAAGAGGGGGGTGGTGCAAACGGAGAAAGTGTTTTTTAGATTTTTTTTATCTCACTCACTAAGGTTGAAGAGAGGGCACATTCCTTCTTCCCTTCATGTTGCTGTCCCTATTCTCTTAATAAAAATACCTATTGGGTCAATCCATTCCATGTCCCACTGTTAAAAACATGGTATTCACATGCATGCGTGTAGAATATTTGGCATTACTAAATTCTTTTTAATGAATCCTGTGGGAAAAAAATAACCAAGACAAAATTCCCTCACCAACCTAAAGGTTAAGTATTTAGTCTTGAGTTTCTCTCTCGCTAGTTATAAATCAGGTGGCAACTCGCACTTAAATTCATGAACCGCTTGTTACTGACAGTGGAACTCTTCAATGAATAGAATTAAAAATAGAGCTTTGTGAATTGGATTTTATTTTAAATCTAAAAAAAAAAAAAAAAAAAAAAAAAAAATCCACCTACTGGTCAAAGGGAGATAATTTTAATCAGAAGTTATCTCCCTTGATATTGACATTTTTATATGAATTTAAGATTTAGTGAAATTCTAGAGAAATAAAACTTGCTTACCTCTTGAAATACAAGATCAAACTAGTTTTATTCACTTTTATCATAACCATTTATCTCTTAACACGTTTTATTTATGCAATATTTGCATCCTTTATTCCTTTTATTTATATAATAAATAAGCAATCAGTGTCACTTTGAGACATAACGTCCAAAGGATGATGTGAATATAGACTGATGAGCCAAAACACCATGACAACCAGCCTAATAAGGTGCCTGCAAAACAGCTCTTACCCAATCAGACATTGACTGTACAAGACCTCTAAAGGTTTCCTCTGAGATCTGATGCCAGATTGTTAGCAGCAAGTTATGTGGTGGAAGTTCTGCAGAGCTAACTTGTTGGCCCAACACCTCCCATACATGCTCAACGGGATTGAGATCTGAGGAGTTTGGTGGCCAGGGCAACATAGTGAAGTCTTATTCAAGTCCCTGAAACCATTCCCATACAACTCGTGCAGTAGGCAGGGCGCATTGTGACTGTTGCCCTGAAGGGGTGTACCTAATCTTGAGTTAGGTGGTATACGACACAGTACCTTTCATATAAATGATATTGTCATTTCCCCCACTGTACATCCCAATGCCATCGCTTCCCCAGGATAATGACACACATGTATCCTGCCATCCACCTAATTTAGAAGAAAGTGAAACCCATTGGGCCAGGCAACCTTCTACCATCGATACAAAGGTCCATATCTGATGCTTGCGTGCCCATTAAATATGCTTTCAGTGATGGAATATGGCTAAAACAGCTACTTTGACGTGTTATCAGCTACACAGCGTCATACATAACAATTATGCATTGTGACGCATTCCTTCCTTGAATTCGATTAAAACTATCTGCACTTTGTGCTACAGTAGCACGTCTGTTGACTCGTACTTGGTGGGAAAGCTTCCATTTACTTCACACATCAAGTCTTGGCCACCCATTGCCTTGTCAGCAGTTGGTGATTTTTCCCTACTCTGACCACTGCTGATAGGTACTCATCACAACTGAACATGAAATGTGACGTTTTGGAAATGCTCCGACCTTCTGGCCATAACAATTTGGCCTTTATCAAAGTCACTCAAATCTTTCTTGTTCATAACTGTGGTATTCAACAAATCAAAATGACGTACTCAAGGCCAGCTTACATACCTCTGACTGACCACTGGCTGGGCAAGGCTGGGCAAGGCTGGGCAAGGCTGGGCAAGGCCGGGCTCAGGTAAAACTTTGGTAGACACTTCAAACTTGGCCAAAATCTGTTGAAAGCGATCAACATTTGGAAAGCCTTCAACAAGCAGAACAGCCAAAAATGTTGAATGTGTGTGGGCTAGTCATTGACACAATTTGTTAAGCAGCTCCTGTCACAAGAGCAGAAGAAAAGTTGTGCTCAAGTTGAACAGGAATTGCATGAAACCACTAACCAGGGTGAGAAAAAGCATGGTAACGCAGTAACGCTGCCACGAGGCAAATGATCAAAACAACGAGTGATAAGGGAGTGCAGAGATCTAAATCAAAGGTTGCTGTCTTTAATCGAGAAGATGCAAGGCAAAACCGTATCCAAACAAACTTACTGCTCCATTGCCTGCAGGTGCAAAGCATAGAAGACAGATGCATTCAGGAGGCACATTTGTTCAGTATTCTGCATTACGATGCACAAAATCACCCTGCTGCTAACAATATCCCAGATTTCCTCAAAAACTGGAGAGGAGTTATGGGTGCATAGTTATGACCTGGAAACAAACGCCCAGTCTTCCCAATAGAAGTTGGCCGAGTCTCCATGGCTGAAGAAGGCGGAGCAATGCCAAGGTCATGTTGACAGATTTTAAAAAAAAAAAAAAAATCATACAGGTGTTGTCCACCTGTTGTGTACGCTCCTTCTGGTCAGACAATAAATAAGAAATACTACATCTAAATTCAGCTGTGTTCCTTATGTTTGTACAAGTTACATGGTTTGGAGCATATCTACTTATATAATACGCCACATGATGGTCTATATTTTCTGACTAACATTTGTCAAGGGAGATAACTGTTGAATGTTAATTGTAGAGTACTTTCCCTTATATTTATTTGCGCAAATGTGGGTTCTTTCTGTTGAACAAAAACAAAATACAGAGCAACATATTCAGGATATTTTTTTTTTAAGTACAGTGCAATTGCAAAATTGTTTAAATACTGCTGACATTTTTTGACAGCATGTGTATAAGACAGATAGACAGCCAGTCAGAATCGCTTAAAACTGAAGACACCTATGTTGACAGTTTTGGTTGAGTTTCTAAAAATAAGCGTCAAGAAGTAAAAAAAAAAAATGTTTAAAAACAAAAAAACACACCCTAATTTATCTTAAACACTAAAATTTAAATATATGAAGAATTAAAATTCCACTTTATTTTTTTTTTCAAAGATATTTACTTTATGATAAAACCAGCATTCAACTTTCTTAAACAATATAATGATTTTGTTTAGTTTAATTTAAGCTGTAGTTGTTTTGTAACAAAACAAGAGTCAATCAAAACCAGATCTGTGAAGTAGACAAAATCGACAACTGTAGAACCTGGTCTAAATACGAGGGTGAGTAACGTTTTAATTAATTACTTTCACATGGGCTTAAATAATGGTTAATCATAGCCAGTCTTTGTCTGGCCTGTAAAAGGTGTGGCTATTAAATAATGAGACTGGGCTTAAGTAAGTCAAACCACAGCATGCATGTACAAACCACGTGGTATACATTGACCAATGGGAAAAGCATAAACAAGGCTTGAGAGTTTCAATCCGATGGAATCTTTAGTCTGCTGTTACGCATCGCTTGAAGTGGACATGTTTTTCTGATGTGTTCAGTGGTGCAGTGTGGTGTGAACGCATGGGAATGGTGTTCCTTCACTTTTGGGGGGAAGGGAACAGCGTTCTTTCCCTACCTATATACTGCTAAAATTCTATATTTGAACTGATAAGATAATTTTTTTTTATGTCTTCAAAAAGCTGTTAATGAAATTGCTCCCTTGTGAACCAGTGTTCAGATCTGGGAATAACATTCACAAGGTGTGTGTGGAGGGGGCGGGGGTATGAGGGATGACGACTCGGTGTTTGGGAAATAAAACAAAATAAAGAACAGGTCTGGTTAGTCACTCAATAGAAACTGTCATATCACCAATGTCTTTTGGCAGCATGCCATGTTGGGAGTGATCAATTAAAATATTCGAAAAAGGGGTGATCAATTAAAATATTCGAAAAGGGGGAGATCAATTAAAATATTGGAGAAGGGGGAGATCAATTAAAATATTGGAAAAAGGGGGGGGTGAAGAATGAATAAGTTACTTCTATCGTCTTTTGTTGGACCACTAAAATGTCCAAATTTTCAAAAAAAAACAAGCGTGGACAATGCCGGACACAAACTAAGGGACCAATTTAGCATAAACTTATGATGCAAATTGAACCCCTACTAGAAACATATTTTAGACAGGGATTTTCAAAAAAAAACAAAAAAAAAAACCTTTAAATTTTTAGCCTCCTAGCTCGAAAAGTGCGGCCTGTACACGCGATAAGATAGCCAACCATCTAGACCCACTTGAAAACTGAAGAAACCCATGTTGACAGTTTTGGTGATAGTTTGGGCTGACGGTTTCTAAAAGAATGATTTTCAATAAGTTTATCATCAAGAGAAGAAGCAACAGTAACTGAACACGTGTAACTCATCAACCACTTTTATGACAGTTGGAAAGTCAAAATATGTGACCTTCCGCAAAATTTAAACCTAGTAATTTTTAAAATTTATATTAGAATAAAAATGACATCACTCCACATTGTCCGTGAGCAGAAACTATGACATGTAGATGGCATTGTTGTCAATTATATCTACTTAATGAATGCGTGGTATTCGTGAGAAAGATAGCACTTTTCGGTACCCTTTGAAATAATGTGAAATAGGATTTCAGTATTACTCATAATACCATTTGTTCCTGGATAGTGGGTGATATTTTCTAATTGCTTATGTGTAAAAAGTATAGAAAAAGGCAATTATTCCTTTCAAACTTTGCTTTTGTGACCAAGATAGTGATATTCATATGTAATTGTTTTTCTTACTTTATGTGATTAAAAATGTGCAAATTCACCAATTGTCCAATTGGAAATAAGTAGATTTCAAATTATCACTGTTTTGAATGTTTTTTCAGACCGTTGTCCTCATCTTGGTTCATCTTTTGAACACAACAACCTTCTTCAGGTGGGTGTCATTCAGATAGAAATTATCTCTGTTTTGGTCACAAAAGCAAAGTTTGAAGGGAATAATTAACATTTTCTATACTTTTTAAACATAAGCAATTAAAAAAATAACACTTATTACACAGGAACAAAAAAAAAAAAAAAAAAAAAAAAAAAAAAAAAAAAAAGTATAATATGTTGCACAGTGTAATGTATTTAGGAAAGATTGGAGTAGTACCAATAAGGTGAAAAATCCATAAAAAGAAAAAGAAAAGAAGTCTACCTGAAATCAACCCATGTATCTTCAGAGAGAAGCATACAATATACATTCTTGTAGTGATTATGTATGTATATATCGTTCTCCACTTATAGCCTCATTGAGTCGCATGGTTAGGTTAGGCAATTGTTAGTAAGACCCACTTCCGGCATACCAGGCCTGTCAAAGCTTTGTTCTGCTTACGACACAAGGTATTCCCCAATGGTCGACCATCTAGTTACTGGCCAGGCTCAACATTGGTTAATTTCAGTGATCTTACAAGAACCAGTGTATCCAACATGATTTGGCCATAATCCCTTGGCCTCAGGGAGAGGTTCCTCAATCATAGTACTTGTGCAGAGTGCTTATTGGAGAGGCATTGAGTAGCATTTTTTAAAGTCTTTTGGTATGACTTGGTGGTGGATTGAACCATGGCCTACAGAACTGGAGGCGAGCACTCTACCTCTGGGTCACAGTGATCAGTGTTGTGATTATGAATTTACATAAAATAGTGTTTAGCAATGCAAAAATTAAACTTTTTTAACCCATTTAGTACTGTCAGGCCGATATATCGGACTCAATAACATAGCAAAAAAACCCACTATATATATTGGCCTAAAAAGGCCAGCTGGACCAGCTTAAAAACTGAAGAAACCTTTGGTGACAGTTTTGGTTGATGGTAGTGTTTTTTGCTATATGGTCAAAAAGGCCATAACACTAAAAGGGTTAATTCAATTTTTTTTTTTTTAATTTAAAAAAAAAAAAAAAAAAAAAAAAAAAAAAAAAAAAAAAAAAAAAATCAAAACAATAAATCAAAGGCAATCGAAAAACATTTCAACTTAGGAATTTTGATCAAGCGAATATTTTTTAATTCACATTACACAATAAAAAATGCAAATGTACTAAAATACTCAACCCAAAGGGGAAAAATTCTATTCACATTGGCTTTGAGAAAACGATTTATGTAGGATTTTCAGATGTTAATGAAAATCAAATGCACACAAAAATAGTTTTGAAAAATGATTGCATAAATGACCAAGGATTAAGCAAACTAAGCAGCTGTTTAGGGCCATGTGGCCATCAGAGGGCCTCCAAGAGGTTGTGCCCCCCAATCAAATTCTACTTAGGGACTCATAAAGGCTTGGTTCTTACCTTCAGTACCAATGATGACTCAATTAGTAAAGTCCTCTTAGTATCTCAGGGTTTCTATGACTTTAAAATGCCAGGAGTGCAATTCACATCATCTGCTTTATCAACATTGGGTATTTAAAAAAATCTTTTATCCAGATTCACATGGGAAAAAAGAATGTGTAATATGAATTAAAGAGTTTAATTAAATTGAATTTTAGCTTATAATGTACTTACTCCATCTCTGCTTTTTTGGCTTCTTCTGTGGAAAGATCTTTTTCAACACTGTAATCCAGAATAGATTTCACACCGTAGGACATGTTTTTTTCCACTGTAGGACGAATGGCATTTTGATCCTCGCCAGCCACAAAATGGCCGTAAAAAGAGAGCTTCATCACTTTCTCAAAGAGATATTTCCCAAGAATTGTCCGCATCACTCTTAGAATCTGAAGAAAAAAGAAAAGAAAAGAGATTATGAAAAATAAAAGTTCAACAACTGAAGAAATTATCTTTTTCAATTAACATTGATTCAATAAGTCATGACAGTAAAATGAAAAAGGCATGAACTCTTGTATACATGGTTGAATTTTGAAAAATGCTGCATTCATCAAATTTGTATTCATAATCATAAATTTATTTATCGTAATCAAATTTTAGATAGAACAGGTCTGGTTAGTCACTCAACAGAAACTGTCATGCTGTGTTGGGGTGATCAATTAAAAAATTGGAAAAAGGGGTGCTCAATGAATAAGTTACTTCTCTCGCCTTTTGTTGGATGGTGATACTAAAAAAGTCAAAATTCTGCCAGACAGAAACTAAGAGACCAATTTAGCATACACTTACATTGTAAATGGAACTGCCCCACCCACTAAAAACCCATTTGGGGGAATTTAAAATAAAATAAAAATAGAATAAAAATTTTAAAAAAGACATAACAGACATAATATGGAAAAAATGTTTCGATTTTCAGCCTTCTAGCTCCATCTACATACATAGCCAGCCAGACCAACTTAAAAACTGAAGAAACCTATGTTGAGTTGACTAAATGTTAACAGATTCTAATTATAAAGCACCGAGCATCCATTAGTACCTACTAGTATTCCGTTTTTCTCAGCAGACAATGGAAAGAAACTGGAGTGTCCCCTCCAGGTCACATGCCTGGGCGAAGTGTATGGAGATGACCAATTGACAGAATCCCCTCTTGGCTTCACTAATGTAGTCCAAAGAATAGCAGAACGTGACATGTTTGGCTGCAGGAGCTGCCAGAAGGATGTCAAAATTGGCATTCAACTAACTAAAAGAGGGTTCTAACCCCTGGTTTGGAATCAGAGTTGTCCATCTCCTAGTCCTGTTGCCTTCCCAAGGCTAGAGAGCCCAATCTGCCCTGCTATTTCACCCACAGCTGGAGGGAGAAGAGATGAATTCATGCCTTTACCAAGGGCATTACTGCGAAGTGAACATAAACAGCCTCGACTGGAGTTTGAACTCAGGTCGCCGATTCCATTGTCCACCAATCGCACCGCCTATTAAGCATACCATATCAGTATGCGAGTGTGGCATTTATTGAAGAGGGGAGAACAGGGAATAATGAAAACAGAATTATCAAGCTCATATCATCATGGTCATAGGAAAGGAAGTGTAGGCCAAGTAAAAAGTGTTCCTTGAACAAAATAGTACAATTCTTCAAACAAATGACAGAAAAGCACAGGAATGAATATACATGAAAAATGTTCACACTAAAATTCTTTGATTTTATCACTATGGTAATGTGATAGAGCATTCTTTGATCTTACATATACAAGCCAAGAGCTTCTTTTTCTATTATTCGACAATATATTTCTTAGTATACTTTATTAGTATTCAAAGGGTTCTTCAGACGATTGAAAGATGCAGAAACACCCGGGCCATGTGCTATAAGGGCTACCCCCCTTTAAACATAACTTCTGTTTAACCCATCACACTCAGATTTTATACCTAAAGAATGCCGAAGAATGAATCGGCCGAAACGTCTTGTTTACAACACACAACAAGAAGGAGTTCAATCGTCCAAAGAACCATTTGAATATTAATGACCCTTCTCAAAACTATAGAAAATAACTTTATTAGTAATTCAAGATAAAAACAGCTAACTTTATATTAATAATCCACAAATTGTAAGGTTGTACAAATTTGAAAAAAGTGTTTCTTCTCTTACAAAAGCAAATTTCTTATTTTATATTTATTTCTTACTATTTAATACTAGGGCTGCAATGATACGTTTTTTCACGATACAATATGTAGCTCACAATATGGAATTGAAAGGACTAGAATTTATATCAATAGCACAGTTTAATGTTGTAGTAGCAAATCACAATACAAGATTTGTTTAAGGAAATGCCAGAGAAATGTGTTTCTGAAGTTTAAAAGTGCAGGTTTCCAAAAGATATTAAATAAAACAAGTGTCTTACTGTTTTATTGGTGATAACAAAAATTACTAGTTGCCACAGACTATCAGTATTTTGACAGAGCATAAAGAACTAGAATTTATATCAATAGCACAATAAACCTCAGAACAGAAAAAATACTGTCCCTGATTTCAAATACATAATCTCAGTCTGTCTTGCAATGACTAGAAGAAGTACATTAATAGTCCATTGACTTCATGCATTATTCTCCAATGTTTACAAAAAATGAGTATCCATATTTATGATAATAATTTTGAATAAGAATGTCTTTTTATACAAAGAATATCACCTGTTTGAATGACTCACAGTTTAGTTTATAAATAAAATAGCACTGGATATAAACTTTTTCATGGTTTTATTTCACAGGACTTGAAAATGATACATTGGAAATAATCACTTAAAATTTGGTAAGTGTACATTTAATATTAAAAGAGATATAGCAATTTATCTACTGTCCATTATTTTTTTCCCTCAACAACAACTGGTTAAGGCACCCTGTAGAGAAATCAATTAGAGAATTAAACAAACATGGCTGCCAGAGAGGAAAGAGCGAAATGGTCATGTTCTTCAGAAAAATAAGTTTTCTCAATTTTTATGAAAGATTAACTATTGAACCAATGTCAATAAAATTTTCCTTATCTATTCATTTATGAATGGTGGATATGGTGAGACAATATGGAAAAGAAAGAATGAGAGAAGCGTGTTAAATCTCAAACATGTTTATTATCATGAAGTTTATTATGAAAAGGGTATTTTGAATGTAAAAACTTACAGAAATACTTTTTTCAAGTCAAAATGCACAACCTATTGAAATCTCAATAAAATGTTGTAGCAAAATGTCTTCATATTTTAAAAAGTCCCTGAAAAATTTGAATCAATTTGTTATCTAAAATTAACCCGATGAGGGTGATTCACTGATTGAAAAAAAATAGAAACTGCAATATACACTGAATTACTGCATTGTTTAGTTATTTTTTCGTTTGGAATGTATTTTCCAGTTAAGGTACATAAAATGAAAAAAATTTGCATGAATTTCTTTTTCTAGCGAATTTAATCGATTTAGAACATTCTTTTTTAGTATTGGGAGGAATTGTAGACTTTATGATACAAGCATGGAAACCATTAAATGTTTTTATGTAATAATATTTTCAAAACTTTGAATTAATTAATAAACAAAAAATAGAGCAGGTTTTCAATTTTTATTAAATCATATATTTTCAAGTACAGTCAAATGTATGGATGCCTAAAAGCAACAAACATTAGTCTACAAAATGCATAATTGGCCACACTACACCCTGTCCCTCCCCACCCCTTCTGCACTGATAGATTACTACTGATTACTGTAAAATCTTTTAAATGTCAACACATTGGCCAGCCATCAGTGTGTTTATTCACTGTAAAATAGTAAATAAGACTTTAAAACAGTCAGTGTTACGTTGTAATTTAGGAAAATTTGTTAGTTTTTTGTTGGTTTTTTTAGACAAAAATTTGGTTTTGGTTAAAAAAAAAAAAAAACACTTCAGAACAGCTAAAAAATAAGCTAAAAAATTTGTATCGTATTGCCAAACTGAAAAATATTGTAAGTATGTATGTATGAAATCGTTGGTCGGAGGCATTTTAATCTGCAAAATTGAAGTCTAGTGTTATGGACAGAAACAGATTAAATAAGAATATTAACTTAGCATAATTTGGTATCAGACCATCTATACTGGGAGATCCAATGAGGATCGAACTCGCTATCAATGGCCAGCAAGATTAGCTTGCTGATCATTGTTATACGACATGTGTCCCGAGAAATTTTTTTAATATTATTTATTAACATGGCAGTTTTGTATCAGACCATCAATAATGGTAGATCAAATGAGGATCGAACCCACTGACAATGGCCAGCAAGATTAGCTTGCTGATCATTGCTATACAATGTGCATTCTGATCTCAGTTTTTTTTCTTTCATATCATTTGAGGATTGAACCCACTAACAACAGCCAGCAAGATTAGCTACACGATTTGCATCCAGATCTTTTTTTTTTTCCTTTTATATGATGAACTCGTTAATCCCAGTGAAAGAAATTCATGGATATATTTGGATTGAGATTTTTGTTTTTGTTCCTTTTAGAAAAAATACTCAATTTATTTACCGGGAAGAGTGCATAGTTTGAAACAATTTTTACTCTTGAGTGGAAGAGTCTAGTGTTACGGACAATGAACCAAGAAAATCACTGTTCATTATTAGAGTAGATGTTTACTTGTTAGTAAAGCAACAAGAATGAAAATGATGACATGTAAAGAGACATCATCATCAGTCATTATTGGTCCACTGCTGGACAAAGGTCTTTCAATTCACAGCTCCTTCCATGTTGACAGTGATTCTGCTAACCTCTGCCATGTCTTACCAGCAAACCTTTTATCTCCTCTTTCCATCTGATGCCCTGTCTTTGCTATCCCTTGGGCACCAATTGACTAACCTTTTGCACCATCTGTTATCTTTCCTTCTTGCTAAGTGTCCAGCCCATCTCCATTTTTGTTGCTTAATCACTTCTATGATATATTTTACCTTGGTCTGCTCTTTGATCCATGTTGATCTTTTTCTATCTCAGTGTTATTCCTAATATTTTTCTTTCCATTGATCTTCGCGTAACTCTTTATTTTCATGTGATTTTGTTAGTTTCCATATTTCACACCCGTACTCAATCCGAGAGCAAGGTAATAACAAAGATTATATAAAAGTTGTTGAGAATGAATGGGAGTAAACATAGACAGAGAATATTTAAACCATTTATGATTTGCTGATGACATTGCACTAATATCAGAAACATCAGATGAGTTATAAACTATACTAATTGATCTAAATAGGGAAAGCCTCAAAATGGGATTAAAGATGAACAAAAGTAACTGCAGCGTCCCAAGCACAACCATAAGAATAGAGGGTGAAGATTTGGAAGAGGTGGAGAAATACATTTACTTATGTAATTTGATTAAAGTTAGAGAAGGACCATGACAGTGAAATAAAACAAGGTATAATGATTACTTGAGAAGCATTTAGTAAACAGATATATTGAAAAGCACCATGCCAATATACTAAAAATATAAAGTGTAAAGAGATATGAGTGGTCACGCATGATAAGTGCCCAACGAACCATTTTTAAAAAGTTCATATTTCTGTTATTTTTAGAGCTAAAATGCTCAGCTTTTTAAAAAGATTTTTTGAAGCTTGAATCATAATGCAGATTGTTCAAGCTTCACTAGAGATCTCATCATACATTCTTTAGATGTTTTATTTATTATCCCATAGATCTTTTTGTTTCAAAATAATGTTTTAAAAAACCAAAGCATTGTAGCTCTAAAATTAGGAAAATATCAACTTTAAAAATGGTTTGTTGGGCACTTATGTGCAGCCACTCATATGGGGTAGCATAAATAAAACACCTAAAGAATGTACGGTGAGCGTAGGTAGATGAATAAGAGACCTCAGACACTGACACTCTTTTTTTAATTAGCAAGTAGCACTTGTTACCTGCAACAAAAACACTAGATCTTTTTAGTTTCTCTTTCAATCATTCAGAAATCGAAATCTGATCTTATAATCATGCAGTGATCTGTTCTACTTAGACTAGAGCCTAATTATTATATGTAGTATCAGAAGCAGTCACAAGGTTTTTCATTTAACCTTCTAACTACTGAATTTTTTAAGAACAAATTTAACTGTTCGAAACAGTCAACCAAAACTGTTACCAAAGGTTTCTTCAGTTTTTAAGTTGGTCTGGCTGGGTGGCTATCTATGTATCATGCAAACAGGCCACACCCATGTATATACAGCGATTCAAAATGATATATCCTTTATAGAAGACAGCAACATTATAATTAATTTTTTTTAAAAACAATTTATTATATAGTGGTTGTAAATTCAGTACTACTACTAGCTAAACACGTTATCTGATTGTCACACTAGCGCCTTTTTTAATTAATAAAATACATGGTTAGCTGTGGCGTTTCTAATTCTTAGAAAGTGGGGGACTACTTGGGGGGGGGGGCAAAACTAGAAATCTTCATTTTTATACTATACCACGTTGATATACACAACTTATATGAATGATTTCTAAAATAGAAGTATAATACTTTACTAAATTGAATAAAATACTAGGACTGGTCAGTTTTATAATTAGAGGATGAATATCTCCAGATATGGGGGTGGGGGGAAGCTTTCTCCTTCCCTAGCGATCATCAAATGGCAACGGAGGTCGTCTCCCCTTTTGTCCATGGCTTCTTGTGCCGAAACACTACATTAAAAGCTGCCATGTTCAAAATTATATTTTTACGGCATAGATTTTCGAGAAAAAAGAAATGAGATAATCAATCATATCAGCTACACCCCTACATTAAAGCGTATGAAAGTGTGTGTGTGTGTGTGGGGGAAATGGCCCCTTTTGTAGAATTACAACTGATTGTTAGTGAAGAAAAAGGGGTTTGTGACAAGTCTGGCTGCTGCAGGGTCAAACTCAACTCCTACTTCTATTCTGACTGGAGATGATTACTGCAACATTTGCATTGTTATATATAATAAATAGAAAATTATAAAAATATTTTTTTTCTTCTATATTTATTTATTAGAATAAAATAAGCCAATGCGTATCTGTATGATAGATTTTCGTTAATATCTAAGACTTGTCAATTTAACTCAGTCAGTGAGACAGCCGGCTACCGATCACTTGGTTGTGAGTTCAAATCACAGTAGGGGTATGGGGATTTTACATATCGGTTTACACCCCATATTTTGGTGCGGGTTGTTCTTGTTCTTGTTACAGTAGGAAAACAAAGTCAACTCCTGACTGTCTTGGAGTTTGACAAAAAAATTTAGAGAGACTGTTAATTTGAGAACTAGAAAGCACTCAGAGAGCACATACCTCCACTGTCACTAAAAACTGAAGGAGAATCAATTCATATATAGCTATGATGCAGAGGAAGTACTGCAAAAATTCCTGGATCCACCTCAACATTTAATCAATTCTTCCTTAGCCAATGGCCCACCCTTCCACAAAATATCATTGAAATTCACTGAGAACCTTAGGAGATATTGTGTACACAGACAGACAAACGTGAGTGAATACATAATTCACCAACTTTGTTGGCAGAAGTAAAAATCAGAGAGCCTATAAATATAAATCAATAATATTTGAGAAAAATCAGATATTTTAATTACCAGGTTTGTATTCAAATTACATATACATCTCATTAATAGAAACTGTCAACTAAAACTGTCAACTAAAACTGTCAACTAAAACTGTCAACTAAAACTGTCAACTAAAACTGTCAACTAAAACTGTCAACATAGGTTTCTTCAGTTTTCAAGTTGGTCCGGCTGGCGATGTATGTATCATGCGTACAGACTGCACCAATGGATAAAGGGCAAGAGAAGTAACTTATTCATGGATCACCCTCTTTTTCAATTTGTTTTAAATGATCACCCCCAACATGGCATGATGCCAAAAGTCATGTGATGGTTACATGATAAACTGGACAGATCGGGTTACCAAAAACAGTTGAAGATTTGAAAAAAGGGGGGATCGTATGACCAGTAGCATTTATAAGGGTCTAGATTGAAACAATTAGAGGCAGTTGGGGTTGCGACCTGAATTAACATGGTCGACCAGGAGGTCCTCTCCCCGCCAGGGAGGGTGGGGTGAGAGCTGGTTAGAAGTGGTGACCAGTTAGAGATTTGAATCCGGAGCGACAGGTCAGAGACGAAATGGCTTCTTCCACCCGGCTGGTTTGAAGAGGCAGGAACCCTTGATTTTCGTAGTAGTAGCTCTGAAAAGTGACCAACTCAGTTAGAAAATGAAATGCAACGGAATTTCCGTACCTCGATGAAAACCCCAGATTTCAAATTGAAGATCCGAGAATTTTGTCGTCTTTTCTCCCCACACACGTGGGAGAGCTTTTGTCCTAAATGAATTCCCTCCACAGAAAGATCAGTTCCCGTCAGCATCATCATCTCAGCCCGCAGCCCTGGAAGAAATGATCATCTCTCTTTCTCTGAATCTATTATCTCTATTTCTCAACATCTGTTTCTCTCTCGGTGCCCAGAGGAAGAAGTACAGATCGCCGTTATACTACATCAACAAGAATTCTTTATTAACTCTTAAATGCATATACAAATTTTGGTTTTCAATATCAAGGGAAATAACTTATGCTTAAAGTTACTTCCTTTTGAACTTCTGGTAATTTAAAGAAATCTTTTGTCAAACTCCAGGACAAAATCAGTAGTTGACTGTTTTCCTACAAGAACAAGAACAATCCTCACCAAGATTTTGGGTTTAAACCGATATGTAAAATCCCTACAATGAACTGAACTAACGACCAAGTGATCGATAGCTGGCTGTCTTACTGACTGAGCTAAATTGACAAGTCTTAGATATTAACAAAGATATATCATACAGATTTCATTCTAATAAATAAATTTTAAAAAATCTTTATAATTTTTTATTTATTATATATACAATACAAAAGTTGCAGTAATCATCTTCAGTTGGAATAGAAGTAGGAGTGAAGTTTGACCCGGCAGCAGCCAGTCTTGTTTTCTACTTTATTCACAAAAGAGTTCTACTATTTATCTATTTACGGAAGAGTTTCAAGCTGTATTTAAGAGTTAATATTTCTTTTTGACTGCTTGGTTTGTTTTTTTAGATCAATTTAATACAGTGTTAAATAGCTAATAGACAGGATTGATTGATATGCAATTTATAAAAGTATACAATGATATGGTAAACTAGAGCATGAAATCATTTGGGATATAAACCATCTGTTGGAATAGGGCAATCTCATTGTAATTAATGTACCTTTTAGTGTGAATTGATCATGTTCCGGTCTCGGTTTCTCCAAAAGTATTTGGATAAAATACAAATTTATTTGCAGTATTTGACAAAATCTGCAACTGCCAATTTGATGATGATGTAGTAATAGTAGAAATAAAAGCAGTTTGTAGCTTATTTTGTTGCAAGCACGTAGCTAGAGGGGCTTAGTGCAGGGGTTCACAACCTGGGGGCCACAGACCACTGAGGGTCCAAAGGTATTACTGGGGGTCATGGGCAGACCTTTCAAAAGCTTGGGGGGGGGGGTCCATATTAAAAATGTATTTAAATAAATGGGGGTCCTTGTTATGGAAAAGGTTGGAAACCAATGATTTAGTGAGATTTAATGAAAAATGAAAATTTGCAATAAATACACATGTACTATCACTTAATGTTAGTAGAAATGCAGTAGGTGAACTATTATTCATAAAGCTAGGGGGGGGGCTACCCACCATTAGGGGCCCAGAGGGAGATTTAAAAATCGCCCCACCCCCAACTACGCCTGTTTTGTTGAGTAATATGTCGAATAGATTCTGTCTTATGGTGGAATAAATGACTAAAGCAGAAAATAACTAGCAATTATTTGCTTCATAGGGCACAAAGTGAGCACATGACAATGTCCATTATGAATATTTTGAGAAAAAAAAAAAGTCATGCTATCTTGTATCAGTTAATTCTTCCTAGTTAATTCGTCCTTACATTGTCGCTTATCTGCCTCGTCCACTGAACTCCTTGATTAATGTGGTTTCATTCAACGTTGTTTTGTTATGTCGTTGAGAACAAAAAAAAGATATAAGTATACCATAATATAAAATACTGTAGGTGAATTGCGAATTAAGTGATTTTTCTGGCTCAACATATGTTAGTCTCAAAATTCCTACAATCAATTAAATAACCCCATCTTATATAATTGTGTCAATGGTGAAACCAGTTACACCTTATGCCAAGATCAAAGTGTAGTATCTGTTCTTTGAAACCGCCATGGCCTCAAAGTTCAGAGAACTACAGCCCTTCAGGGGTCCTTGTGGCATGCTCGGGTATCGTCCTGGGAGAAGTTGCATAGGATATCTTGGCCAGCTGGTTGGGAGGCGATCACCATTAGCATGCTCAGGATTCGTCCTGAGAAGCTTTTTGGATCTCCACCCCCACCCCCATCCCAGTCCTCGTGGCGTTTGTCTCAGTGACAGGAATTTGGGATTCTCCCCCCTCAAATCTCTAGTTACGGGGACATGTGATCCCCCTGCCCCCTACTGAATCCGGCACTAAATGACCACCGATGTGCCGTTAAAACAAACAAACAAACATTGTCATGGTTTTCAGGAACCTGACCACAATGTTAATCGGGGAGTTCCTGTATATATGACTTTTTGCACTACCCGACCAAGGGTTTGAATTAAGGGTCACATGGCCTAGAGCAGGAGTCGTCAACATGTGGGCAGGATCGGGTATTAATGAGTGAACAGTCAGCCAGATAAATGCCATAAAAAGATTGAAATATGGCAATTATCTGTTTAAATAAATCTAGTTATCATCATCATCATCATCATCAGCCGTTATAAGTCCACTGCTGGACGAAGGCCTTTCCCATCTCCTTCCATGACAACCTATCTTGTGCTAATCTCTGCCAAGTCTTACCGGCAAACCTTTCTATCTCGTCCCTCCATCTTGTGTCTGGCCGTTTCCTACTTCTTTTACTATCCCATGGGCACCAATCTGTTAATCTTTTCCCCCATCTATTGTCATTTCTTCTCGCTAGGTGGCCGGCCCATCTCCACTTTTGTTGTTTAATTAGTTGTATAATATCCTTTACTCTAGTCTTTTCTCTGATCCATGTTGATCTTTTTCTATCTCTCAGCGTTACCCCTAGCATTGCTCTTTCCATGGCTCTCTGTGCTATTCTAAGTTTGTTTTCTGCTCGTTTGGTTAGTTTCCAGGTTTCGCATCCATAAGTCATGGCTGGTATTATGCAGCCGTTATATACTTTCCGTTTTAGGCACATTGGCAAGGTGCTCCTCAGAATGTCTCTATTCATACCAAATGCTTTCCAACCTATCGTTATGCGTCGCTTTATTTCGCAGTCATGGTCTTTCTCTAGTTTTATTACCTGACCTAGGTATATGTATTCGTCAACCTCTTGAATAACTCATCTTAGGAAATTTTTTGCTTAACCAAGAATGCCAATTAGTAATTAAAAGAACTCAATTTAGTCACAATTTATTTCAATCAAGGCATTTTTCTCGATTCTAGTAAAAAGACACAAAGAATCTTTAAAACATAAAAAGTAAGCATAGTATTTCAATATTAGCTTGTGGGACATTCTAGATCCGGCCGCGGGCCGCAGGTTGCCTACCCCTAGCCTAGAAGATAAAACATTGATTAAGCATATATAGTAACCTGTCTATAGTAGAAGAGGCAGACAAGCGACATTATAAAGATGAATCAACTAAGAACTAACTGATATGGGATATTCTCTGGCATGGACGGCGGAATGAGAACAATCTACTCCTGTTGATTGTTTTTTTGTTTTTTTTATTAACGGCACATCGACCATTGGTGGGTCATTTAGTGCCGAATTAAGTAGGGGGGAGCCCCATGTCCCCGTGACTAGAGACTTGAGAGGGGAGAATCCAAAATCCCAGTCACTGTCACTGAGACGAATGCCACGAGGACCGGGATAAGGTGGGGAGATCCCAAAAGCTTCTCAGGACGAATCCTGAGCATGCTAATGGGGATTGCCTCCCGACCAGCTGGCCAAGATATCCTGTGCAACTTCTCCCAGGACGATACCAGAGCATGCCGCAAGGATCCCCGAAGGGCTGTGGTTCTCTGAACTTCGAGTCCATGGTGGTTTTGGAGAACAGATACTACACTTTGATCTACAGCTTAGCGTTCTCCCGTTGATTGAATAGATGGTTCAGCTTGAAAGCTACCTTCAACGATAGACACTTGAAGATCTGAGGGTAAAACACCTGAAACATTACTATAACAACCAAGATAAATCAGTGTTTAATCTGATAATAATGAATACAAGACTGGCTGCTGCAGGGTCAAAACTCCACTCCAACTTCTATTCCGACTGAAGTTGATTACAGCAGCTTTTGTATTGTATATATAATACATATACAATTATAACATTTTAAAAATCTTTTTCTATATTTATTTATTAGAATGAAATAAGCCCATGTGTATCTGTATGCTAAATTTTCACTAATATCTAAGACTTGCCAATTTAGCTCAGTCAGTAAGACAGCCGATCACTTGGTTGCAAGTTCAAATTACGGTAGGGGAATGGGGATTTTACATATTGGTTCACACCCCTAATTTGGGTGAGGACTGCTCTTCTTACGATAAGAAAACGAAGTCAAATTGTTTTTTTAAACCTGAGAGTTGAAATCATTACATAAACTAGAATGCACTCAGAGAGCACATACCTCTGCCATGGTCACTAAAAACTGGATGAACATCAATTCATATATAGCTACGATGCAGAGGTGGTAACTGTAAAAGATTCCAGGATCTACCCAAAAATTCAATCAATTCTTCCTTAGTGCACCCTTCAACAAAATGTCATTGAAATTCATTGAGAACTTTTGAAGATATAGTGTGGACAAACAGACAGACATGATTGAATACATGTACCTCTTAGAACTTTGTTGGTAGAGGTAAACAAAATATAGACCGATATAGCAGCAACTGTTGAGGTTACCTGTTGTCAGACTTACTAAGAAACTGCTACAGGTTAATTAAGGGTGATAAAAACAAAAGTGTTAAACAACAAAGTTGAGAATATCTGAGTTTTATTCCTTGATAAATCACTATGGTTAATTTTATTATATGGAGTTTTTTGAATATCACTTATGTGCAGTCCAATACTTGTGAAAGTTTTGAATTTATTCATTATATAACACTGTGCAACTTTTTATTTGTTCCTGAGTAATAAGTGTTATTTTCTGATTGATTATATGTAAAAAAATATAGAAACATGTCAATTATTCCCTTCAAACTTTGCTTCTGTGACAGTGATAATTTGAAATCTGCTTATTTTTAATTGAACAACGAGTGAATTTGCACATTTTTAATCACATGAAGTAAGAAAAACAATTACATATGAATATCACTGTCCTGGTCACAAAAGCAAAGTTTGAAGGGAATAATAGCAATTTTTTAATGTTTTCTTATTGCTTATGTGTAAAAAGTATTTAAAAAATGGCTATTATTCCCTTCAAACTTTGCTTTTGTGACCAGGACAGTGATATTCATATGTAATTGTTTTTCTTACTTCATCCAACCCCAAAATCTTTATGTTCAATTTTGGTATGAAATCTAGTACCATAAACACAATGATATCCCAAATATTGTCCATTTTTGCATTATGGAAGCACATACAGGATATTTACAGGATGAGTTTTTTTTTAATAGATAAATAAAAGAAAAATTGATTTTAAATGAAAATACCAGAAAAAAATATCTGACAGGACTTACAAAATATTTTTTAAAGCAATAAGTAAGGTGAACCGATTTCATGATTCAGGAGTCAAAACCAAAAAGTGCAAAGGAGGTAACTACAATCAGAAGTTATTCCCCATAATTACTTTTTAAAAATTACTACAATGAATTTAAAAGTTAATATTTCGAGGTTTATTTCCATCACCTTAAGAACATGAGGACTGGAAATGCTTTTTAATAATTTTTCATAAGATTACAGACAGATCAATAAAAAGAGAAGGATATTATGAGGTCAGCTGATAATAGTTAATATTAACATTAGATTTTTTTTAAAAATAAATAATTATTGTAACTAGATGCATGGAATTTAAAGTTATTTCTTTCTCATTCTTGAATGGCAAATACCTATCTTGATTTCAAGTTGGAATGAATATACCTTTGCCTGGTTATATCTTGCCAAAATTGATAATTTTTTTTAAGAACTGATGAAATAAGTTACATAATGCAAATTCTGTTTTAAGCCAGTGGAATGTAGATAAATATAAATTTTTATAATGTGGTCTGAAAAATCTTTTTGTGTGATAGAGGCAAAACAGCTTGATTTCTGTAAGTGATACCATATTGTCAAGTTTTAACAGTGGAGAAAATAGTGACTTGTAAGAATTACATTATAATCAAACTTGTCATATATAAATAAATATTATATAGAAAGGTACCTTTATATAATATAAATAAATATTTTTTTAAATAATTTCGAAGTTGGAGCATACACCCTTTTTACAAAAAAAAAAAAAA
>VCCN01001818.1:1982133-1995700 GCA_006491835.1 Architeuthis dux
CACACACACACACACACACACACACGTTGAAAAGTCTCACGGTTTTCATATTGCATCAGCAATCTTTGAACCATAGCTACTCTAGCAAGTGGTAGGAAAGGGATCGGCTTTCGCAGACACTACCCCCCTCTTACCTATCACCACAATGACTATTTCTGCACTTGTAACACACTTTGGCACAATGTATGGAAGAGGGTGGTCTCGATTGTAAAGTTCCACACCCTCGCACACTCGATGTTAAGAAACGGCGCACAAATAAACAGAAATAAGAGAATTCATGAAAGAAAAATGAACATAAGTAAATAAATACATAAATTATATTGTTATTGCTTTTTGAATAAATTGAATTGTTTTTATTTGTGCGCCGCTTTTAACAGCGAATGTGCGAGGGCGTTAAACTTTACAATCGGGACCACCCTCCCTACATTGTACCCATTTTTTTTTACTATGTAAAAAATGTAATTTCTTTACCAATATTTAATTTAATTAATAAGCAAACCTGAAGATCTTCATAATTAATTTTCACATAACCCCTATTTTTGAGAAAATATTATATCAAATCAAGACAAAACAAACCCCTTTCTTTGCTCTACGGGAAGGTAAGTAAAACATTTTAAGGGAGTGCCCTATTCTGGTCCAAAGAAAAGAAAAGAGATTCCAGAATTATCACAAAACGCAAGGGGGTAGAGGTATTCAAGATTTTCTTTTTCGACTAGGTTAGAGGGAAGTGAACCGCGCCTTCAAAATATCAGGATGTGGCCTCTCTCAACCAACCAAAAGGCTTAAGAGTCCTGTGACAGTTGTAAAGTGTTAATATTTTTGAAAAACTAATGTCTCATATCACGAACTGTACTCATTTGAAAACGATTGACTGTATTGTTTGTTTATTTTGAAAGCAGGGTTGCAAACTCCAAAATAGATTTTAGAGAGCTAGATCCGCAAGAAGAAGGAGCTTGCTTAGAGAAGTTCACAGCAGTAAACGAACCACTGCCATGTCACATTCGTCAGCGAGACGGATAGAAACACAATTTATAAGATGAGATGAGAAATCCACTCGCAAAGAGCTCAATTTGTATTTTCTTTTCAGTCAAGTTGAAAACTTGCGTGATGAGAAAATAAACGTGTACCAGAGTTGCCAGATATACTTTTTAAATAGAATTTACTACCAATAAGTAGCGAAAATAGAACACAAAGTGACCCAAAATGATATGTTTGTTGTATGGATGTAAAGGAACCCGACAGAATTGTGGGTATGGTTAGACAATGTGGAAAAGAAAGGATGAGAACAGCGTGTTACGTCTCAAACATGTTCCCGATAATAAACATGTTTAAGACGTAACACGCTGTTCTCATCTTTTCTTTTCCACATTGTCTAACCATACCCACCATATATATATGGTAGAAAAATGTATTGGTTTATTACAACCTGTACAGTTGGTTTCACGAGACTTCGATCTTCAGATGAAAACGCATAATTGTAACATATATATATATATAATTTTGGGCCACACACACATATGTATGTATATATATATAATTTTCAATTTTACTTAGATAATAATCATTAAATAAGAAAATATGCTAAAAACGTTCGATAAATTGAAAAGAAGCTAAATTAGCAACCCTGTTTGAAATAGGAAAAAAGGTAGGCGTGTGTATGTAAATAAAAAATATTGACTTAGTGGGTGAATGTGTAGATTTTTAATAAATAAAGAGCGTTATTCACTATGTTAAAAGTAAAACGAAAGAAAATATTCCTCCGTTCGTAATGGGCAATCCGATTTAATTAGTGTCAGGCTGTCAGCTTTAATGAGTAGTGAGTGTGGAGTGACCTCCAAAGCGCGTGTCAGGGTTGCCAGATAATTAAAGACGTCCCTGGCCAAAAACACGACAAAAAAGGCCAAATGCTAAAATTGTTTATAAAACATTGCAATACTGTTGTACACACCAAAAATAAGAATTTATTAAAAAATACTACTGCAACAAAGTCAACTTTTGTGTTCAGTACGAAAGGCAGAAAGTAAGAATTTAGACCTTAAGGCTTAAAATTTTTTTTAAAAAACCCTTAAAAATTGAGTTTTTTTTCAAACCGACAAATTTCCTGAGGAAACGAATGCCTTATGGATGAAAAGCACAAATTACTGCCGAAATTATCTTTTTAGATAAAATAGCCAAATTATGGCAAAACCAAAAATTCATGGCCAAATGCTTTTCAAAAAGGCCAGATTCGGCCATAAAATGGCAACCCTGCTCCAAAGTGAGTGAGTGCTTTTTTTCAAAAGTTAAATTAACAGAGACAAGGTTTCCCGCCTAAGAAGAGAGGATGAAAAAAAAAAACAACAAAAAAACAATTGATACATATGGGATTAACAAATATTAAATCAAGCCGACAACGACAGTTATTAGGATTAAAACTATAATCAGAAACATAGATTATTATTAAGGACCGGCACACTACACGATTAAAAAGCGCACTAAGACATAGGCTAGTAGACAGTAGACACATAGAATTGGAAATTACGTAGAAGAAAAGAAAAGGTTTTCGACCTTGAATAATGCCAAAAGATAACCTTGTAGTTAAAAGAAAATATTATCCTGTTTTTATGATAAAATAAAGAATAATTTGATTAGAATAAAAGAATGTCATTGAATTGTGAGATCTGTGTTCTTGAGAATTGTACTCGACTCCTACTACTTGACGCACGCACCTGACTGATGGATGATGATGATGATGATATATGGAGAGAGATTGTAAAGTTGTAGATTTCAATTGTTATTAATTGCCAAAAATAAACAGTACTAACAAAAGAGAGAGAACAATAATAAGATACGTAAAAAAAAAGAAGAAAAAAGCTCCTAAAAGTTGTTTTGAATCTGAATAAAACACCGTCCAGGTAAATGACAGAATAATGAAATAAGGCACACCAACCACAGAATAATTTGCGTAGGCGAGACATTGAAGAATTTAAAGGTGATTGGATTCTTCCAGTTATACAGTAATGGAAGAAATCTCGATATATCGTTAGGATTGGAAACTAGAGAAAATGGATTCAATATAAAACGACAAATTCCGTACATTTTATCCGACTAAACATTAAACAAATCTTAAATACAGGAATACCTTGAATAGTGCGGTTTTGATGAGTGTGGGTTTTCATGTAGCACGGTTAAGGTATTGCTGTACAAATTAAAGTAACTAAGCCGAAAACAAAAACATTAAATTATAATAAGACTTTAAACAACACGGACAAATTTGGAACTAATTAACCGCACTAATCAAGGTATACATGTAAAAATAAATTTTAAAAGCAACATCAAAGATTTTTTTTTTAATAATAAAAATACGTGGGTTGTTGAGGGAAAAAAAGATAACCAAAAAGCCTTTAAAAGTTCCACAAGGAAACCTCAAAGGTTAGAGACATTTTTTGAAAATAAATGAGGAGAACAAATCCAGCCACGTGTTATCCTAGTCTCTGGCCTTCTACATTCTTCAAGAAGATTCATTAAACATTTTAGGAAAATACAGTTTCATGTTCAACAATTTTTATTTAATAGATTTCAGACGGAATTTATGAGGAGTAGAATTAAGCACGAAGAATTCAACTAAATTACAATATCATCATCAAAAATAATTTTAAAGCCTAGAGGTAGTCTGTGGTAGAGTTTTTATAATCTATTCCATTGATCAAGCAGTTTTCCCCACAAGCTTTTTTTCTAGCTCGTGATCATCAGCAGGGTGAAATTTAAAAAAATAATAAGACGAAAAAGGAGATAAATAAACACAAAATATATTCTAGTACGAAAAGAAAAGGTTTGACACCGGTTTTTTTTAAAAGGTCTGCCATAGTCTCTTCTTGTCAACTAAATTACTCATTTTGCGTTATCTAGGGGGGGTATATTAAATGGCCATCAACTCGTGTTAAATGTCAAACCCCTAAATTATGTTTCTGATCATAGAAAGATTATAGAGTTATTATTGAAACCTACTTTAGGGGAAAACAAAATAAATCGATTTTTATTATACTTTATTCCAAAGACAAGCAAAGCAGTAAGCGGATATCTCTAAAACAAAAATGCCTTTTTCGTCCATCACTCTACCCACACACTTACAAATCAATGCGATCACCTTCACCCTAGGTTTCTCGGGTTTTAAAAGTTTGAAAATCTTTTAAATAATTTGATGTTAGATGGCGAAAAAATTCAAAATAAAGAATTAGAGAAGAAGTAAAAAAAAAAAATTTTTCTCGGAATTTAAAATTTAATAAGAATTTTTAATAATGTCTTTTTATATTATTAATAAACTACTGCTGCCACAAAATCTTTATTTAGATAAATATGACACCTAACAGACCGTTTGTTATGTAAGTGGTTCCAATAACTTACTACTACAACATAACATACAACGAGATGTTAAGGTCAACCAAGGCAAGTGTTTCTTTAGGCTAACAATGAAAATCAAGGTGATATCTAATTTTATAATTCAATTATAAATCTTTTGTTAAATCTCTAGAGATTATCTCTTTCCCCCGTGCGTATCTTAAGCTTTCAAAGATAATTGCATCAATTGTGACTAATTTACTACACAACAATCAAGAGATAGTAGTCACAAGGTGAAGAAAAGGTTTTTGTTTCTCTTGTGACAACAAGTTCATTCATTCAGCTATTTATATTAAATTGGTCAAATAGTAAAAATACCTGCTAAAATTAACAGCGTCTGTTTAGTTATTTAATACTCAGGGAATAAATATGGTTCTGATAAAATGATAATTTCGTCAGAATTATATAGCGATCGACCAAAGAAATATTCATTACATTTAAAATTAATCTGCGCAACAAGTACATTTTTAGAAATTTCCGTTGTAAAAGTAAATTTTCAAAATCTGACCAAATGTCATTTAATTTTAGTGCAAGAAAAAAAAAAAAAAAAAAAAAAAAAAAAAATTTCGATAGTGAAACTAAAAGTAAAATCCGTCCAAAAAATTCAAGATTGGAAAATTATTTTTTTTATCGCAACTCCCAGAGATCGTAATTCTACGATCGTCGCGGCACGGAGCATGTCTTTCCGTGGCAGTTCTAGTCTCGCCGGAGACTTATTCTTTATTTCCGATCGCCTATCGATCGTAGAGTGACGATCTGAGAGTTGCGATAAATAAAAAGAAACAAGAATTTTAGAAAATATTATTATTAGTCATAAATAAAAATGAACAATATTAAAATCCATATAATTTATTTAGTATCAATTTTTACGGTAATATTACTAAAATATTCACCTAAAATTGATGTTTTTCAATCTTTAAGGGATGAAACATTAATTTGTTTCATTTTTAAGGGGAAAAAGCGCAAATCACTAAACATTAAGCAAAATTAATCTTTCCCCAAAATGAGAAAATAAATGTACTTGGATGTACTTGAATAATAAAAAGTATTCAAGTACATCCAAGTACATTTGTCATTTAAAAATAATTCAATATTTGATCATCCGAACATATTCTAAGATGTTTTATTTAATTTACGTAAATTTAAATTTTACAAAAAAAATATTTTTCAGGCAACAAAAAATAAAATATATATTTTTTTTCCTTGTCACGAAATTAATTATATAACATAAAACGTTGTAGAATTTTATCATTTTTGAATTGTGGTAAAATCGTATTTTTTTTTATACACTGTATGACAATTACAATGCAACCTAAAAAAATAGTTTTATATTTATCGGTAAAATTTAAATTAATTAAATCTTTTAAAACTGAAAAGAAAATGAAGAGAGAAAAAAAAAAAAAGAATTACGGGGAAAAAATGGTAAAACATTTAAACGAACAGATTATTCTCTAATAAATCGAGAAAGAAGATTAAATAAAAATGAATACCTCTTTGTTGTGGTCGACAAGGAATCTTATAGAGCATAGATTAAAGACAAGAAGCGATCGGATTAACTCAAAATTGGATTTGCTTCGATAAGCCTCTTCGGCATTATTGAATGATAAATCGACATAAGGATGCCCGTGTTCATCCAAGACCCGGTTAGTAACACTCCTTTTTGGCTTATCATCGCTTTCTGGGGGTAGTTCTGATTCCTCTTGTTGACGGGGTGAAGCAAGGGTAGACTTGCATCTTATTGTCAATCTGTATGTGGCAGTTGGATGAGAAAGATGCGAGCGATGTCCCAAAATGAGAAGTTTGTAGAACTGGCTTGACAGACGTCCGAACGCACGCGCCATTTTAGCTTTACTACGAGTCGCGGCGAAGATACACACGGCAATATTTTTTTTTAATGAATGTAAGGGGAGTAATCAAAATTCAGCCAATCACAAGCGACCGTTCGTATTACAGATATACCTCGATTAGTGCGGTTAATTCGTTCCAAAATTTGTCCGTACTGTTCGAAACCGTACTGTTCAAGGTTATTATAATTTAATGTGGGTTTTTTTTCCAGCTTATACTTAGTTACATTTGTTTGTACAGCGATAACCGTACTGCATCAAAACCCGCACTAATCAAAACCGCACTATTCAGGTATCTGTATTTATGCGAGGGAGGAAAAAAGGTAGACTTGTATGTTACGACGTGTTACTTTTCTTGTAAGCATCATGGGATTTGAAGTGTTTTACGAGTTTACCCATGCAGTCAAAAAATGACAGTGTATTTAAATATTTTTGCAATAGCATTGTACGTTAAAAATAAAATAAAAACATGTTGCTCTGCCTTTTCTTGTTTATGTCAAACCACAATGAACCCGGATTTTTTACGCATTTCCAGTAGCCAGTAAGTAAATATGGGAGGCTACTCTATAATTAGCATTTAATAGTTATCTCCCTTGACAAATATTACATCCAAATATATAGATATACACATGGCGTATTATATAAGTTGACAAATTAACTAGAGCATATAGTACCTCAGACCTGTCAAAAATTATGGGATTTACGTATACATTTTTGTTTTTAGGGTTAATTTATGATTATTTGGGATTATTTGTTTCTTATTTATAAAACTCCTTTATCAAGATATTTTTTTAAAAATGAATTGTGCTATGCCGGGGAAAAGGTGGGAGGGGTCAGGACCCCCTCCCTCTGTATGCGAGCACGCAACAGGTTACTTACCAACAAAGGGAGATGAGTAAATTAAATTTCTGTGAATCTTCTTTGTCCATTATTCCTAGTGTCCACTTTGTTAATCCAATTGGGGAATTTCTTTCTTAGACTAGGGGCGGATCCAGGATTTTGAGCAGGTAGGTTCAAATTAAAACACATTTTTTTTACTCTATCTGTCTGATTAGACAATGGATATAATAATTTTTTTGTTGGCTATTGTTACCTTTCCCGTTTCAAAATGGCCGCCGCTCCATCAGCCGAGTGGCAGCTGCTGATGGCGAATATAAATCAAAGAAGCAGACGACAAGATTCCTCAAAACAGCATTTTTTAGTGTTAGGATAAGTAGGTAGGTTTAGTGTTAGGGTTAGTAGGTAGGTTTAGGGTTAGTGTTTCAACGTCCTGAATGTAATTTTCAGTTCGGGTAAAAAAATCTCTTGTTACTTTCAATGGGACAATAGATGTAGGTGCAGCAGGCCTACCATGTTTAGGTACAGCATTTCTATTTTTTCTGCTAAATGAACACATCCTTCTGTCATTTTGAATTTAAAAAGTGAAAAAAAATGTTGAAATTGTCATCTGCTTCTTTGATTTTAAAGTGAAGGTCACAATTACCTTTTGGTTTTTAAGGTTAATTTATGATTACTTGGGATTATTTGGGTTTTTTATTTATAAATTTTCTTTATCTAAATATTTAAAAAAAATTCAATTGTGCTTTGCCCGAGTAAGGGAGGGTGTCCGGACCCCCCTGTCCACACCTGTAGACATAAGAATTTTAATAGTTGCCATGAACATTTGGTCATTAATGTAAATCAAGCAGGGGCAAGCTTATGGATCTAGCAGGCCACATAAGACATTTTTCATCTTTATTCTGGCCACATAAGACATTTTTCATCTTTATTCTGGCCACATAAGACATTTTTCATCTTTATTCGGGGCACATAAGACATTTTTCATCTTTAATCGTGCCACATAAGACGTTTTTCATCTTTATTCAGGCCACATAAGACATTTTTCATCTTTATTCGGGCTGCATAAGACATTTTTCATCTTTATTCGGGCCATATAAGATATTTTTCATCTTTAATCGGGCCACATGATATTTTTCATCTTTATTCGGGCCACATAAGACATTTTTCATCTTTATTTGGGCCACACATTCACTTCAAAAATGTCGATCTTATTACAGAAAGTGTACTTAATTTCTATTTTAGACAAACATATCAATTACAATTATTATATTATTGATTCGCAAAGCCAAAAAAATAGTAATTTTACAATATAAATTATAAAATTGACTTTCTGTGATAAATTATATAGGATTTTAACTAGATGCCTAGATTGGCCACGGACCACAAAAAATGTGATGTAGACATTGGAATGTATTTCCACCAAATAACCTTCCAAAAGTAGAATACAAAAAGTGTGCCATTTTGTCTGGATAACTCAAGTGTAAGAGATTTAATGACTATTGCCAATGCAGGACATAGAAGATTACATTCTATATTACATTCTCAGTAATAATCTTAGATTTGGTTCATTCAAAAGACTGCTTATGGAATCTTAATGTAACCACACATTATTGCAGAGAACACCCAATCACAAGAAATAAAATATAACTAACATATTTAATTAAAAGCAACCAATCAATAAATAATATACATATACACTACATCCCTACAAAACTTCTCATTCTTATCAGAAGATTATCAACTAGTTAGTAGCAGTCATGGCAACAAACGAGACAGACCTACAATTCTCTGTTTCCACTTTGACTAGAAACATATGTTGCTATTCATCATAAGAGGGTAGTTAGAGATTTGGGGGCCCAGGGAGCTTGGCTCCTTGAGGGGCTCCCTCCAAGATCTAGTGAGATTTGTCAGTAGAAATGCAGTAGGTTGTATTGTCTTTGCTTTGTGTTATTTGTTAGTCATTTGTATACTGGTTAAAACGCTATTGGTTTTAACCATGTTAATACAGATAGATAATGAAGAGAGACAAAGAACACGTGTGGTCGAAATTGCTGCTGGTGATCAAGTGCCAAAACTTCCGTTTACCAGATCATGGTGAACTTTCGTTTACCAGATTGAGGCAAGCTTCCGTTTACCAGATCGAGGCAAACTTCAGTTTATCAGATTGAGGCGAACTTCCGTTAACCACTATGATGTGGTGCAGTTGTTTCCCTTTATTTACATTTAAACATACAAATAAAACATGGACATTTATGGACATTACATAGCTGAGTTACTATTTATAAAGATTTTGCCCTCCCACCTCCAGTGAGGTCATGGGGAGTGGGGGTCAACAACAAGGTACAGGGGGAGCAAGGATAAGGACAAGGACTTGGTGACCCAAACCAATGAGATAGTTTACCACATTATCAATTTGTGATTGATTTCTTAAGTTGTGTTTTTTAATCAGTTCAGTCAAAATGGCCAATGTATGTCCATTTATATGTGAGAAATCTTCACTTTCTTACGTCTTTCAATTTCTTCTCCTACTTGAACCTTTGTTTCTTCTTCTCTAATCCAGTGATAATACAGAGGAAGCTGTTTATTGTTATCACTTTAGGAGAAGGGTCTTTTAGATAACAATAACAATCTGATAACATTAAGCAAAGGATATAAAAATTGGAACAATTTACATTCATTGTTAGAAATTTACATTCATTGTTATGTCATTAAATTCATTTTTTTTACATTATAAAAAATCAATATGAAGTTTATTTTTAAATCTAACATTTTTTAAAATTCATTTTAAATAAAGTGTTTGGGACAGACTGATTTTGATAACAATAACCGTTTGATAACATTATCCATGATTATAATAAATGACTTCCTCTGTAGTTTATTCATTCATTTAAAATTATGAATATGAAAATATTTTGTATTGTTCTTTATTCAAAAGATTTGTTGGTTAATAGCAGTTCTGGATGTAGTGATCCCTTTATCTCACTATTACTTCTCTGCCCTATGTGTAGAATGCATATCACTTATATGACCTGGGCACTGGGGACCTGTTTCCTGGATTGCATCTTTGAATTGCAATCACAGGTGAGGTTCCAAGTGTTTCTTAGTGTCTGCAGTTTGATCAAAGAGTCTCAGGCATTTCTTTGAGTGACCTAGTGTCATCAAAGGTGTAACAAAAGGAGGGGTAGGGTGGCTATTTGAAAACGCCCACAGTGGAGGTGGGGCCCCAAAAGCTTTGTTAATAGTAGTTATACCAACATTAAATAACTGATCTATGTCCATTTTGCACCTGTTGGGTTGCAAATATGCATCTTTTTCTTCTCATGTTTTGGGTGGTGTCTAGTAATTGAAAACCACATGTTTAACTCAAATGACCATTGACTGAATGGCATTGAGATGGGTCTTGCCTTTTGTTCATTAATCTCAGAATGCAAATCATAGCACTGAACATGAGATTCTTGGTCATTCTGACTTTATTACTATTTCTGTTCCCCCAGAAAACTTTGAAAATTATGTACCCAAGATTGGCTAAAAATGCATTTCAGGGCATATCAGCTACTGAAATTAAGTGTTGTCTAGAAGTCTATTTAAAACATATTTCAAAAGTTTTGTATGTGATTTTCCCAAATTTGAAAATTGCATTTCAGGGCATATCAGCTACTGAAATTAAGTGTTGTCTAGAAGTCTATTTAAAACATATTTAAAAGGTTTTGTATATGATTTTCCCCAAATTCGAAAATTGCATTTCAGGGCTTATCATCTACTGAAATTAAGATAAATAAAGATTTTCAGAAAATTCTAAGGGTGTTAATATTTGTCATGTGTTGAGACAAAAAGATTTAAAACTCAGAAGACGCTCAGAAAACAGTATAAATAAAAACTTTCATTTACCATCAACTTGCACTTTATGGCCTTATTATTATCATTTCACTATTTTAAAATAACCAAAATAAAATGACTTTTTGCTTTATTTATATAACTTGTATCTTTTGGTTTATTTGACAGTGTAGAATAGTGAGTCTGAATGTGGGGTACACACCCCACAGGGGGGTCAATTTAAATGTATTGGGAAGAAGTTTGGAATTTGGGTGTGTAGAGCTAAAAGCATTTTGTGGCTCATAACTGAGTCATGTCAAGGCTAAACTGATTAATTCCTAATTATATAATACTATTAATTACTAATTAAACAATACTATTGATTACTAATTTTACTATAGTTTCCATAGTAACTAATGCTTACCTCATCAACTTTGTGAGACATAAAAGTGATGAGGTAACTGCATTGTTGTTACTAAATCTAAGTCAATAAAGAAATTGCTTAGATTTTAGTAAGTGGCCTAAAGTTCATATATCAGTATTTCAAAGGATGAATTTGTTATATTTTTAGATGATATTGTAGATTTAAATTTGGTATTACTTTAGTATGTCATATATAATAAAATAAATTTCGAACTTGATTAAAAAAGTTTTCAAGTTGCTGAAATTATTTCTTGATTTAAATTTTTTCTAATTAATCAAAAACTCTAAATTTTGGTAAATTTCTGAATTTAACATCATATTATTATACCCTTTCAACAAATTTGTTTTATTATAGTAAAGGGGACATACCTTTTTATTATAGTAAAGGGGACATAAATTTTTCAATTTTTTTTCTTCAAATTTTTATTATAGTAAAGGGGACATACATTTTTATTATAGTAAAGGGGACATAACATTTTTCAAGGTTAAGAATCGCTGGTGTAGAACATAAACTAAGGTCAGAGACTGTGAAGGTCAAGTTGTCCTTGAATTCTTTCATTTTAGACCTGTCAACTTTTAAATAAAGTAACTCATAAAATTTTAAAGAATGTTTAGCAAATTGTTTATTGCTGTAACAAACATTTGTATTTTAGGAAACTGTTAGTAATAATAATAATAATAATAATAATAAATTAATAATTATTAAGCCTAAAATCAAATATATATTTTACAAACACCTGTTGCATTGGCAGGTTTCACACTTCTATAAATAATCCTTCAAAGTATGCATTCTTACTTATTCTTGGTATGTTGAGAGTATTTATGTTTTTAAGCATGATCTGGTCATTAGCATCAGTCACAAGATCTGCTTGGCCAAAAATAGATCCAGAAATCCAAACAGTAACTTCATTGAACAACCACAACACAAACCTGTAAAAAAAATCAATAGGCTCCTTTCTTGTTGCTGTATGCAAAGCAAAGCCAAGTTTGGACTACAATTATTCCCTATTCCCCATGCAGCTCCTGTGTTGACTGAAAAACCCCTAAGTCATCTAGTCACCATCAGATCCCTATAATAAATAATTTAAAAAATATCAAAGAGGAATCTTTTTAAAAATGATTCAATTTTCACTTCTTTCTTTGAAAATCACTAAATTTTGATCTCATTTTCTACAGTGAATTGTTTCTCATGCAATAGAGGTTAACATTTCTTACACCCTATAGATTTGGTAAAAAAAGTATGTTGCAACAAAAAAAAAAAAAAGGATTGAAATTACTGGTCCATAACTGTGTATTAGTCAGGCAGAACACAGGGCTTAGTGATGTGAATAGTGTTGTAGCATAGTAGTAGTGCTTACCGCTATGGCCACTGACTAACTAGCCTTTTAGTGAAAAGGGAAGCAGCTCTGTAAGTCGTCACCCTGTCAGTACATAGCCTCTCCTGAGTCAAGACTTCTGCAGTGACTCCTTGTGACTATGCATGGTAACTGGGTACCTTGCAGCCCCAGGCTAAATCTGTAGAGGATCTCGGAGCACTCATGGGCCAAGTGGCATAGTAAAGGTTTTTAATGCCATGGGGCGAATACAGTGCCCAGATCAGTTGTGCTTTATCTTAGGGGAGGGCATATTTATTAATTAACAGGCATTATAGGCCAGGAAATTCTGTGTCCTTTCATACCTGCATCCGCAGGTGACTACCCCCTCTCGACCTGCTTCTGCATGAGCCCCAGATATATGGCGAATATACCCAGTGACCACTAGCGTACCAACTGGGGGCGGAGGGGGCGGAAGGGGTGGTCCGCCCCGGATGACCCCATTAGAGGGGTGACACCAAGATGACTGCCTAAAGAAATTTCATATAGTTTCTTTGTAATTCTTTTTTCTAATGAAACATCCCAGTATAGTTCAGTCGAAATGGACAATGGACAAACCTGGAAATAAATATACCATTAGCACGTTTGGTATGAAATGAAGCAGGATTTTATATAGAATAATGGGAAAAAAACCTGTTGACATGAATCTTTGAGGAAATCTTTTTATAAGCACAAATGTAAAAGGTGTAGTCCGGGGGACAGCAAGGCCTAGCCCCCCCCCCTCCCGGATCCCATAAATAGGGTACCAAAATGTTCCTTAGAATGTCCTCTTTCAGAAAAAAGATGTTGCCAAGAAAATAGTTGGGATGAACTACCTCATTTGCATAAAACAAAATGTCCGCCAGCACACACCAAAAAAAACAGAATTTCATAGCTCATATCCCAATTGAGATATCT
>VCCN01001818.1:2064305-2074795 GCA_006491835.1 Architeuthis dux
AATTAAAAATACTTCTGTTTACCAAATCACAATCAGATATTACAACTGATGAAGGCTGAAGAATAGATCAGCCAAAACATGTTAACAACACAAACAATAAGGAGTTCAATCGTACGAAGAACTATTTGAATGTTGTAATCTGTTTGGTACTAAGATTTGTTAGTGGTATTCTAGAGCAGTTCAACTTTGGTACACTGAATTGTTGAGTTCATTACTTGTTCTTCATACTTACTTAGTCTCAGTGTTATGGCAGTCGGTGGCTGACTTGGAAATGTTGTACTATCTAATAAGATGCGTAGTTCACTTAGAAGTTGGTAGGATACAAAAGACTCATGATTTTTTTAGAAGACTGCTAATATTTGTTTTGGAATTGGTGAGTTTTAATTGAATTAATGATCAGGACCATGTCTTAAGTTTCAAGTGTAAAATTAAGTGTAAAATTAAGTTAACTCTTAAATTCATTCTAGTAAAAAAAATAAGTAATTCAAGTAACTATTGATTGAAGTTACCTCCCTGGCACTTTTTGGTAAATTCTTAAAATTTAATTAGATTCACAAAAGAGTTCCATTTTTTTTATCCTATTCATTGAAGTGTTCCACAGCGGTTACAATCGGTCTATGAATCTAAGAGTTAAAACTGACATTTATATTTCCTAGATTATATAATTCCTACTTTCAAGCCCAACCTACTCCTTAGGGATTTCCAAAACTATAAAAATGTCTTATCAATTCCTGAGAGTCAATATAAACCATTTTGGGCACACCCCACCCTAGAAGGTAAGTCATGAATAGGTTGTGCGTCTGGTATCAGTGATTGGTGAAGACCAAGTTCTGGATGCTAAATTTATCGACAGATATTCAACCCAGATCTCAAGATTCTACTGAAAAATGTGGTTTGGTTGAGCCAATTAAATACTTATAACTGTTAACTTCATAAAATTTATCAAGGGAAATAACCCCTGATTGAAATTATCCTCTTTTGACCATTAGGAGATCTTTTTAATTTTTTTCTATTCAATTCACAGAAGAGTTCCATCATTTTGACTGCTATTCATTGAAGAGTTCCACTGTTAATTACAAGCTGTCCATGAATTTAAGAGTTAAACATTCAGAAGCCAGTCAAAATTTTGTTTGGACAATTGAATTCCTTCTTTGATGTTGTTACCAGAAGGTTTTGGTCGATCCTTTCTTGAGCCTTTGTCAGGTGTATAATCTGCAAGAAAACAGTTAAAAATACCCATTTCTCCAGAAAATGGCGACAATCAATGGTCATTAATAAACCAACTGGATCAGTTTATTTTAGCAATGTTAGCTACACAAATAAAACCATTACCACCATCCATATATCCAGGCGATTCCAATCTATAGATGGAGGAGTTCCTTAATACCTTCTTTGCTGAGCAAAGAAAACCATACAATGCTGAAATCTATACTAGCCTGACTTATACAGCAGCCATCTATTTATTTGGAGCTCTGATTAACTCTTTCTTCCCTAGCAGTCATGTTTGATTACTTGTCTGACCGCCTTTGTCTAACAAAGTGCCTTGTGCCCTGTAACTAATTTAACAGACTGTTACTGAACAAAAAATACAATGGGCAGTAAATAAATTGCTATATCTCTTTTAATATTAAATGTGTGCTTACTAGTATGCTTAGTGATTATTACAATGTATCACTTCCAAGTCCGGTGAAATAAAACCATGAAAAAGGTATTATTATCAATTGATTGGCATTGTTATGATTAAATTTGTGTATGATTTAAATTTAAACATGTTTTTTTAGTAAATCTTTTTTATCAATTTTTAAATATTGTTCGTTGTTTATTTTCAATAATATTAATAAATTATTATCTATAAACTGTTTAGCGATATCAGGTAATTGTGTAGCTGTTCCAGGAAAGTCCATAAAATCCTCAAAATTTAAGTTCTGCAAGCGATCAGTCCACGTAACATGTTTTTTTAGTTCATCTTTTTTATCAATTTTTATCATTTAAAAAAAAAAATTTTCATTGTTTATTTTCAATAAGAATAAATTATTATCTATAAACTGCTTAGCGGTTTCAGGTAATTGTGTAGCTGGTCCATAAAATCTTCAATATACGTTCTGCAAGTGATCATCCACAGATCACAATTTCCATTGTTTACGTCAGTATGTGATCATAATTTTCAAGCTCGGAATCGCTCGAGTCATAATCAAAATCATTTATATCAACATTGGATATGTTGATAGAATCCAGTTGTAAAATATTTCTTTGAGCAGTTTCTAATGTTTCATGTGAAAATCCCTCAAATTCTGAATCGCTAATGTCAGTAGAATCCATTTTAGATTGCCACGTGCGTCGTTAGAAATTCGAAATTCGGGTGTGTTTCTTTTACTGTTACACAATAAATGAAGGGAGAAATAGGTTACATGTTTCCCCATATGGATTCGTAAGCTTCATTTTGATTGGTTGAGATTCTAAGGGATCCCCTACAGACCACTTATTTGACTAAGGTATCCCCTACAAACCACTAATTTAATAAACGCTACACTTCATGCCTGTAGTCGTTCTCAACACCACGATTCTCAGCATGATCAGGCCACGAGTGAAATTTTTTTTCACGCCTAGAGTTATTTTCAGGGAGGAATGAATGAAAGCTTATGAATGATTATGAAAAATATGGAAAAATCTTTAACAATGTCTGTCTCTTTATAACTAAATCTGTATGAAAATTAACTCTTAAATTCATATTAAAAAATGAATGTTAAATCAAGGGGATAACTTTGTATCAAAGTTACTTCCCTTGCACTATTAGGTAAATTTTAAAAATTTTGTCAAACTCCAGTACAAAGTCTGGAGTTGACTTTGTTTTTCTACCATAACAGGACCAATGAAAACAACAAGAACAATCCTCACCAAATTTAGGGGAGTGGAAATTAACATTCCCATACCATTATTTGAAACAACAACCAACTGATTGGTAGACTGATCTCTCTCCATCTGAGCTAAATTGACAATTCTTACATGTCTACTAATTTTATTTTACAGATATGTAAGGGCTTATTTCATTCTAATAAATAAATACATTTATACTAAAAAATATATATTTTTATAATTTATTATATATACAACACAAAAGTTGCAGTAATCATCTTCAGTCGGAATAGAAGTAGGAGTGGAATTTGACCGTGCAGCATCCAGGCATGTTTTTAATTCAATTCTCAAAAGAGTTCCATTTTTAAAAATCCTATTCATTGAAGTGTTCCACAGTGGTTACCAGCGGTCTATGAATTTAAGAGTTAATTCAACCAATTCTGCATATATAATTTTTCTTGTACAAATGTTTTTTCTCAGGTCAGTAAATCATGGAAAAATCTTGCTGAAGACAACTGGCTTTGGTACAAAGTCTACAAACGGCTTTCAAGAATAATGTCTTTGGTACCGATGCCAGAACACACAAATTGGAAAGAATTTATGAAGGAAGAATTTGAAAAAAGAAATACTCTGCTGACAAACTGGAAGGTGAGCTTGAAATGATATTAACCTAATCTGATTTTATGATAATTATAAAGACATTATTAATTGGGAACCTATATTTGCTCGGCACTGGTGTGAGCGATTGCGATATAAATATAAACGCTGGTTTCTTTATTTATTTACACGATTTATGCCGCTCGTTTTGCAATATAGGTTTCCAATTAATAAATGTCTTTATAATTATCATGTTCTGTCGCATATAAAAATTATCCATTCCTTGAATTTCATATATATATATATATGTTGTGTGGATGTGAGGGAATCCGACAGAATGGTGGATATGGTTAGACAATGTGGAAAAGGAAAAAGAGGGAGAAAAAGCTTGTTGCATCTCAAACATGTTTATTATTACGAGGATAAATCTATGTGCATTTCGTTGCGGCGAGCGACGTCTTCAGAAGAAAGTTGAACATGGCAGAGTCCTGCAATTATCTGTGTGGCGTGCGGTGAGTGATCCTAGATGTGTGTGGTGTGGTGCTGTTGTCATTCATCTTGTGTGTGGTGGCTGAGACTGTGTTTTGTGTTGCTTTATCTATGGTGATAGAGCTAAATATTTTAAAATAGAGCGTATATAGATAGGTAGATATTTGCAATTTTGTTGTTACTGATCAGTTTCACGCAGTCATTGTGATCGACGGACAACTGTTTTTTTCTGTTTATTTCTTGTCTTTATATTCATGGGTATTTTTTCTTGTTTTTTATCTTATTTTTTAAGGTTGTTTTTTTAATTGTTCTCTGTTCCTGTGTGTATGTGTTGGCATCAGAAAACAATCAAAATACAATAAATAAATAATGTTTAGATATTTTCTGTAGTTTTGAGAAGGGTCATTAATATTCAAATGGTTCTTTTCTATAGTTTTGAGAAGGGTCATTAATATTCAAATGGTTCTTCGGACGATTGAACTCCTTCTTGAAGGCAGAAGAATGGATTGGCCGACTTTTTGGTGTCCAGATAAAAAGTAGAATTGTTTCTCGTGTCTGTAAGAATTTATGAATACTTTATTCTGTTTTCGTTTACAAACAGCTTCCATGAATTCCACACTGAGCTCTGAACCTGTTCTTATTTTCATATTAAATTGATTTCTGTTCTAGGGTCGTCTGGCTGTAATGCGTTCACTTCAGTATTTAAGTGGGGGTGTGTTGTGTGCGGCTGCCTGTCAACATTCAACTGTTGTGGCTGGGTAAGTGTTTTGATTAAAAAATTCCAGAGGTGTTTTCTTTTTTATCTTCAGTAAATCATCTACCCACCTCACCTTGTCATTATACTTGATATTTATTTTAACTCTTAAAAATTTCATGAGCCGCTTGAAACTGCACCTAAACACAGTGGAGCTCTTCAATGAATAGAATTTAAAAAAAATGGAAATCTTTTGTGAATTGAATAAATACAAAAAATAGAATAAATTACCTAAAAGTGCCAGGAAATAATTTTGATCAGAGGTTATTCCCCTCGATTTGAGATTTGAAATTTTTATATGAATTTAAGTGTTAAGGAAAATGAGATTAACCTTTGTCTAGTTTAGCTCTCTTTATTAGTTGATCATAGATGTTACTAAGAAGCTGGAGTATAGAATAATTGATAGCTGTGATTAATTAGTCACTAACAATAAAGTCCCCAAAAAGGTCATAAAGATAGAGGGAGATACTCTAGAAGAGGTTGGTGAATACATCTACCTAGGACAGGTAATATAGTTAGAGAAAGACCATGACAGTGAAATAAAACAATGCATAACGATAGGTTGGAAAGCATTCGGTATGAATAGACATTTTTTAAAGTATACAATGGTTGCATAATACCAGCTATGACTTACTGATATGAAACATGGAAATTAACAAAACGACTGAAAACTTAGAATCGCACAGAGCCATGGAAAGAGCAATGTTAGGAATAACTCTAAGAGATAGAAAAAGATCAACATGGATCAGCAGGAGGACTAGAATGAAGAATATTATACAAATAATTAAGCAGCAAAAATGGAGATGGGCTGGTCACCTAGCAAGAAGAGATGACAATAGATGGGGCAAAAGACTAACAGGCAAAAGACAGTAAACGCAGTAGGAAAAGACCAGACACAAGACACAAGATAGAAAGGTTTGCCGGTAAGATGTGGCAGAGGTTAGTGAAATCTAGATCGTCATGGAAGGAGATGGGAAAGACCTTTGTCCAGCAGTGGACTCATGACGGCTGATAATGAACAATGTTTCTCAAGCTGAAGATAAAAGTTTAATTTTTTATGTTTTGACACAACATTGAGTAGTTGAAATCTATCTACTTTATTCAAGTAATTTTTTAGGAAAATGTTTGATTTTTTTATTATAAATTAAATAAATAAAAATATTGCTCATTTTATCAAAAATATTATTTTATTACTATAAATTATATAAATTGAAATATTACTGATTTTATTCAAAATATTCCCTATTTTATTTAAAAAGAAAGAGGGGAGAAAAGGTAGTTAGGTAGTTTACTGAGTGGGTGAGAAAAGAAAGTTAGGTAGTTTAATATGAGGGTAGGAAGAGAGAGGACAGAAAAGAAAGGTAGTTTAGTGAGGGGGTAGGAGAACTTTTGCATATGAAACTAATCCATGTTTGTATAACATTTAAATAAAATCATGGAGGGTAACAAGACTGGAAGGGATAAGGGAGAGAATGAGAAGATACAGGCATAGGCATGAGATTATGAATAATCTTAGTTGTCAACACCATGGAATTTCCACGGGTCCAGCTAGTTGATAATGATATGATATACATAATAATAATATAGTGGAGTCATTGATAGTCTTTAGAAGTGTACATGAAATAAGCTTTGGAATAAAAGTCTGTGAAAAACCAAAATACTTCTGATACACTTTAATAAAATCAACCACACTTGTAGTGGCATCTGCAAGTCTCGCAAGCCCAAGACAAGGAAAATATTGCTTCAGTCTGTGTTAGTAGAGTAATACCCCCTCAGCACTGATTTGCTATAGTGCTCTTTTTCAAATCTTTTTTCGTTATAAATTTAGTAATGTTAAATTTCGGAAATAAATAATGATAAAAGAGAGCATCATTGACAGTGTCTGAAGAAAGTGTATACTGTACACTTTGGTTATTGTACCATGTTTTTGAGAATAAACACATACACATAGACATACAAATATACAATAATTTATCATCTAGTGATATATATCGACACCTAGTGATATTTCACCAGCTCCAGAAAGTAGCTACCAGATGAGATAAACAGCACTAATCCATTCCATCTTGTTGAGGCTCAACAACATCATATATTTTAAAAATGATTGTTGGTACAATTTCTATTTATGCTATGTTATTATGACCCTGTTTTTTTGTTTAGTGCTGCATTTGTTAGGGATGTATCTAGGGCACTAACTTAGATGTTTTTTTCCCAAGCAGAGATTGTTAATTTTCAGTAAGTTGAATCTGAAAAATATCGATCATCATGCCTTTTAGTTGTGCCTTTGAAGATTTATGTTTCTATTTGACTTAAGTAAAATATACCTGAGAAACGGGAAGAAAATTGTTTATCAATTCAAGCAATATTATCTTGATTTTGATTTTTAAATAGATGAGTCATTGTCAGTCACCATCAGAAATTAATCAAGCATTGATTATTTTGCTTTTACAGCCTACTTTCTCAGAAAGTCCTTCCTGATTGACTTGAAACTTGTTTTTTTTATTGGTTGTTATTCACAGTATAATTATCATATCGTAAACATCTTGAATGTTCGATACACATGAAAAATTTCTTTTAAAATGTTATTGTTATAGGAAGCCTACTTTAAAAAAGAAGTATTGCATGTTTGATTGTAAATGTCAAATTGTAAAACTTGAAAGCACTCAGAGTGCACATACCTCTGCATCGTAGCTATACATAATCTGATTTTCCTTCAGTTTTTAGTTGGTGTATGGTGTTGCCAGAGATTTAAAACCAACTTTTTGTGATCTAATTTAAATGATAACTTCGATAAATCGCTGTTTGCTGATTTTGTTGTCTTAATGAATGCAGCATAATAATTAATGCAAAAGAATATTGAAAGAATCTTACATAAGTTGGTACAAGTTAAGTAGTGCGGTCCCTCCTATAACACTTGTATCTATCTAAGCCTGTGGCTCCATTTGGGACATAGGCCGCCAATAAAGACTCTCCAGGCATCTCGGTCTTGGGCCAATTTCACCAGCTGTTTCCATGTATGTCCAGTTCTCTCGAAGTTTGCATCCAGGTCACGACACCAATAGCATTTGTGGGATACTATGGTTATCAGGATTTTAAACCCCTAGGATTTTAGGAGATGATAAGTTGTACATTGTTTTTTTTTGTAGAAGAGAAAACTTCAAGAAAGTATGCAAATCTTAAGAGTGCGAAGGGGCTCCGAATAAGGGAGCCATGTGGTTAATAACTTGAATGCCATTCTCAGAGAGGGAAGTGAAATGTTATTTTTAGGAAATGGCTGATTTTGGCCTAAAAGTGGATTTCGTTGATAGGTGTCAGGCTAAGGGTTTTATGATGAATTGACTTAAGCCCTTATTAGTAAATGCCTGGACACTCTTTGGGAAAATAGCAAAGATTTTGGAGACATTAGAATTAATTACTAATGAGTGGAGCTCCTCCTTTTTTACTCCTAAGGGTGTTCCTATTTGACATATAAGGGAGTGTGGTCCCAGTCTGGTGGAGAGCGTCAGCCAATGCGAAGACTGGCCAGCCCCAAATTTTAGCCGATCGGAAGTAAGGATTTATGAGCAATTATTGATAATTAATCTTTCTTCAACCCCCCTTGCGTTCACCTCAGGCAGGGGTGATTTATCATAAAATAGCTAGGTTTTTGCTTCTCACCAGCTGAATTTTTACCTGATGAACGAATCTTTGCCACCCACGGCTGTGAACCGTTTTGAGAGAGAAAGAATTGGCGTTGGGACGAACTGAGAAATTAACCCAGACCTATTTAATTTTCTACTACCAAGTGGAAGTCCAGTCCCAAGCTTCTGTGGCACAGGCTGAAACCTGTACATCCCTGGAGTCCACTTTGATCCCTGTACAACTGCGGTAGTGCCTTTTCAAATCTAACAGACCACTGTGTTGCCCACCGATTAGAAACTCCAAATTTTGAACACCATTGGCCAGGCGCCAGGTAGCACTGGCCCACAGACTGACCGGCTGAACAGGATTTTGCCCGGTGTCCTGGCTCCCCAATCTGCCCCTTAAGTCTGCCCTTAAATCTGTCCAACTACTCTAGAGGGAAAAAGATATGGAATAAGTTGTAATATGAGAATGGAAAATAGAATAATTTGTTCCTGCTATTTGATGAGTTTTTGCGACATCAGAATTTTCCAAATCTTTTTCATAAAGCTTGAAGTAAACTCCAAAAACCTTCAACAGCAAAAGTATGACAATACGGAAATATGAATTACTTATAAAACAGACAGAAAAATCAATGTATGTTAAACAAGATATGAGATTTAAAACCAACTTTTCTTTTGAACTGAAGAAAAAGTATCTTCATATATTCATACTAATGAATTTGAAAGTAAAATCAAGGGAAGTAACTTCTGATTCAAGTTACTTTCCTTGCACTTTTTGGTAATTTCTTTTTCTTTGTCTTTAATTCAGTTCACAAAACGGTTCCATTTTTTAATCCTATTCATTGAAGAGTTCCACAGCGGTGACAAGCGGTCTATGAATCTTAGAGTTCAGTATTTGCAATCAATTGAAGACTTTCCTTGATTGTAACACAATCATGTAGAAACTTTGCACAAAAATATTTCCATATATTGAAATTAAATTATAGGGATTTAATTCTATTTCTGGTTTATATAGGTCTTCTTTTTCTGGCTTTTTAAAAATGTCATGTATTTTGTTTGTTTCTAGTTTTTCAAATGGTCAAGTGAAGTTATGGAACCTGGACAATGAAGAAGAATGCATCTTTAGGCCTTCAGACATGGCATTGGTCTTAGATGAATCTGCTGAGGAAGGTACAATAGCCAATGGTATTACAGATTTGTGCACAAGTGATCACATGACCCTGGCTGCATTTAGACGTGGTGAGAAAATTATAGAATTTACTTTTTAACCAAATTTTCTTTCTTTTAAGTTTAAAATTTCAAGTAGAAATATGGTTTAATTGGTCAATTGAAATCCCAATCAAAAATAAAAACAATGGTTAGTCACTCAATAGAAACCATCACGTGGCCAACATTAATTGGCAGCATACCATGTTGGGGGTGATCAATTAAAAATTCGGAAAAAATTGGTGATCAATGAATAAGTTACTTCTCTTGCATTTTGTTGGGCAGTGATCACTAAAAAAGTTTGAATTTAAAAAAAAACAAGCACGAATGCTGCTGGACACAAACTAAGGGATCAATTTCATATAAATGTACATTGCAAATTGAATCCCTTACTTAAACCTTATTCAGAGAGTGAATTTAGAGCCCCCTAGCTCCATTGGTGTGGTCTGTACATGTGATACATGCATAGCCAGCCAGCCAGACCAACTTAAAAACTGAAGAAATCCATGTTGACAGTTTTGGTTCACGGTTTCTAATTATATACACTTGATATAATAGTCTTAAGTTGTTTGAATTTCTTTGATGAAGCATTGTCATTATTATTAATTTTTGATTAGTTTTTCTTTCATCTTATTTCTGTTGCTTTTTTTCACAACACTAAGGTCATTTTTACATTTATTATGCAGTATGGATCGGAAATATACAATAACTACATCTAATACTACTGTTATAAATAAACAATATTTAATAATATAAAATATACTATTCTATTCATATAGGTATGATAAAATAGTAAGTTTAAAAATACAATGAGACTAGTGGATCCTTTGCTTATGAACAGAACTTAAATTTAAGACTCTGAAACATTCATGGATTCTACATTTAGGTGGTCAAGATCTGAAATACATTTTACAATAGCATCAAAAACTTCATTAAATTATGTTTGTTATGTGGATATAATTATCACA
>VCCN01001818.1:2114242-2127337 GCA_006491835.1 Architeuthis dux
ATATCAGGGCTCCAGACTAACTTTTTTCATCACCGTCCTGAAAAACAATTTTAACCGTCCCAAAATCGAAATGTTGTTTCTTTACTTTACTTTACTAAAAACACCATTAAAATGTTGAGGGAATAAATAATTACATTTATTTTGCTCCATTCACATAAATTGGTTTTAAACAAAACTGAAAAGTTATCTGTAAACTGTAGAGCTGCAACAATTAATTGATTAGTTAACTATTAAAATAATCGCCAACGTTACAACCAACTTTTCACCTATATTCATTTTTCTAAAAAAAAAATATTTTGAAAATGATTAGAGGGTGTTGACTTTCAAAAAATGTTAGTACTCATTCAACCCTCTGGTCACACCGGTCATGATAAATAAAACGCTAGTCACAGTCTTCTATGTCAGTAAACTGAATATTTAGGATTGTGGACAAAACAAGACATTCGAGGGTCTCAACTCTGGCTTTGGAAAACAGCGATTGACAATTTTCACCATTTCCTGACATTTTATAGAACATGTAGAACACATTTTATAAACAACTAGTCGATTAATTCAGAAAACAATCAACAGATTAATCGATAATGAAAAGTATTGTTAATTGCCGCCCTTGTAAACTGAAAAAAACAAATAATTTGGAGAACCAAAATTCTGTGTCTCATTCTCAGTCTTTGAACTGAAGTCTCTGTGCCCTGTAGCAACCATTTCTTAAAAATCTTAGAAGGTATTACTTTATTAATGATTTGAAAAGTCTATATCTGAGATTGTTTCCTGTATGAGGGGGGGCCGAGAGGGGGAGAGAGGCGAGGGAAAGATAACTGATTCGAAAGAGGTAAGGGAGGTTGACTCTTAACCCACTTAACTCCTCTCCCCCTACTTCGAAGACTTAACTGTTGCTACAGATCAAACGCAACTAAGGAAGATAATATACATATCGTGTCTTATGTCTTTCTTCCCTTCTTCTCATCCACATGCATTCATCGTCAGTGGATTTGGTTGTCTCTTCCTCTATTCCCTTTCTCTTAGAAAACTAATAGTTTTTTCTTTTTCTTGACTGTTTTTTTCCTGCTTGACTCAACAGTTCAAAACTATCCCACTTTCAAAAGATCACCTAAGAGCCACCACTTGGTCACAGGGTTATATCTAAGACAGACAAATATATATACAGAGAAAAATCCCTTTTGTCCCAGGGAAGATCTCTGTTCGTCCCGATAACATTTTATACTGGGACTTTGTTGCATAGGCCTTTACTGCAGGAATAACATCTTGCATGGCATACTGACCGAAAGTCTTTGATGTTCGGGGTGCCAAGGCATTCACTAATGCTGAGCCATTGACGACAATAGCTTCAATACCGTCACCTTCATCTAATTGAACTGAGGGACATTGCAATCATACTGTAGCCATCCTGTTCCGTACTATATGAAATAGGTGGACATTTAAGATCTTCCCTTTTGTCCAGTTAACAAAGACAGCACTTGTTTCAATCTGTTCACCCCTTGGACGAAGATTCTCCAATGTCAGCCATGTTCAAGAATATATGGTAATAAACAATTAAAGGCCGAGGGTTTATCCTTTTACCATCTTAATTGTAAGCACTTTCTTGTATGGGGGTCCCTTAGGGGGTCCATGTCACATCCATCGATCATGAAGAGAAATTCAATATGATGGTGGCCCTGTCGGCTGGGGCCTAGAATATGCTGACTGCATCCCCTGCAGAGGGGTAGGAAAGGGGCCACCTGTTCTTTCACCAAAGTTAAAAAAAGACCCTTTGACCAAAGTCGCAAGACATTAATAAAAGAAAACCCCAAAAAACCTTTCACCAAAGTCGCAAGACTCTAGTTAAAAACAAATAACCTTGGAAATTATACTCAAAAATATAAAAAGACTACATACATTAATTTGCCTACTATAATTTGTCCACAATAATTTGTCTACATAAATTGTGTATTCAAAAAGTAACCGAATTCGTCACTAAATGACCCACCAAGGGTCGATGTGCCGTTAAACAAAACAATCAAATCAATATCATGGTATGTGTGTGTATGAAACAAAATGCAGAGAAGAGCAAACGATCACTCCCAAACAAACGACAAAGTAGTGTGAATTTTGTGTATAATTAATATATAATTTTATATAGTGAGAATCTTTACAAACTTAGGAAAATGAGACCTTAACATGGGTTTGTTTAACAAGTCCCCTTTTTTTTGTTTGACCAAGAAAGAAGAATTCAGCTTTCACCTACTCAGTCTATTGATTCTTTTGTGTTCGAGACTCGAAAACACAGCTTTCTTTTCCAAATTGCAACAGTCAACTACTAGATTCAGACCTTTCTGACACTTGGAGATTTCCAGGTGTCTGTTCGTTGTTTGTCATCTGAGATCATTGACCCTTACTTTATATAACATTGTTTTTTTGTTGTCATTCATACAATTCAATACACACACACACATTTATATCTTATAGAAGAAAGAAAGACCAACTGATGGTATCAATAACAACTTTCTTTCTAAATCAATCTTTATTATTATTGGATGAAGTATTGTAACACACCACTTTTTATAAAATTTGACTAGTTTTTACCTTCATCCTAGTTTTAGTTGTTTTTATACAACTTATTAATTCAGGCCACTGTTTCTATGGCAACGAATAACAGCACAATTGGAAATAAAAAGTAAACTGTGAGAATCGAACTCAAACCCTCATTGCCAGAGGGAGACTAGTTTATGCCTAGCTGCTTTTAGCAATCGGCCACAAAGATTTCATGGATTAGCAGAAGCTGATTTACACTTATAAACACACTCTCTACAACCGACTCTCTGTGCCATATTTATGTTGTTTTACATAGGAGACTTAGTAGTCTTTTTTATAAATCAATCTTTATTGTTATTGGATGAAGTATTGTAAGACACCACTTTTGAAAACTTATGATGAAGGTAAAAACTAGTCAAATTTAATAAAAAGTGGTGTCTTACAATACTTCATGCTATATGCTCTGTTTTATTGTTTTATTAATTTAGTCACTAAAATATTGAGTACTTTATTTCCTAATTTCCAAGTTATTGAACTTCAAAAAGCATGACGAACACATTGGGCCAGTCCGAGCCAGGCAGGGTCGTTTAAATAAAAAAATCTATGTGAATGTTATCGAATGATGAAAACTGCATGCTCCTATCTTCAATAGTTTTCAAGATATGGAACAGCTCCGTGACCAATACATTTGATAAGAGCAACCTTGCCCATGGCTCCATAGGTTGATTTTCAAGTAACTAACATTATTTTCATATCAACTAACCTTTGATGAGTCCCTGTGCAAAATTTGGTGCTTGTATCACATAGTGAACGATTCAGCCAAAATTTGCGGTTAGCTGCCGCACTAAGTTTGAAAAACTGTGATGTTAATTGTTTTCCACGTCAGAGTTTGGTGTTAAGAACAGACATTTGTATGCATAATGAGTAGACATACCTATAAAGAGAATGTATGCACACGTGGGAACAATATATATAGTTGTGGCCTTGACTATAAAGCTTGGGAAAATCAGTTTTGGTAATCACTAAGTAATGAATTGAAATTGCTGGAGGTTTGTGATACGAGCGAGAGGAGTGGGGGTGAGAGAGAGAGAGAGAAAAAAGGAAAGGAAATGTTATTTACCATAATTGGACCAATCCCAGCATTCCCATCCCTCGAAGGTCAGTATATGGCTCTTCCCCCTGAAAACCAATTTCTGTCCATTGTTTGGTCTTCATTCCAGTCAAGGTCATATTTGGCTGTAAAACCATCCAGATCTGCAGACGAAGAAACAAAGAAAAGACAATAAGAAAAGAAGAGTCTTCAGCCATTTGCAAATAAATATTGTTAATCAATTGGAGTTTGTATTTTTTTTTTTTTTTTTTTTTTTTTTTTAAATCACTGCTACCCACAACACTGGTTTATTGCTGGGTTTAGGTTATTCATGTGTTCTGACATTTATATGTATCTAGCATCCGAAGAATTACAAAATAAGTTAACTGATCTAAATAAGGTAAGTAAAAAAGTAGGCTTAAAGATGAACAGGACAAAGACAAAAGTAATGTTCAATGATAAAGTCCCCAAAAAGACCATAAAGATAGGAGAGACTTTTTGATCAATACATCTACAGGTAATAAAGTTAGAGAAAGACCACGACTGCAAAATAAAGCGACGCATAACGATAGGTTGGAAAGCATTTGGTATGAATAGAGACATTCTGAAGAGCACCTTGCCAATGTGCTTAAAGTGTAAAGCATACAACGGTTGCATAATACCAGCCATGACATACGGATGAGAAACATAGAAATTTACAAAACGAGCTGAAAACCAACTTAGAATAGCACAGAGATCCATGGAAAGAGCAATGCTAGGAATAACTCTAAGAGATAGAAAAAGATCAACATGGATCAGAGAGAAGACCAGAGTGAAAGAAATTATACAAATAATTAAGCAGCAAAAATGGAGATGGGCTGGTCACTTAGCAAGAATAAATGATAATAGATGGGGGGGAAAAGACTAACAGATTGATGCCCATGGGAAGTAAATGCAGTAGGAACAGACCAGACACGGGAATGAGATGGGAAAGGCCTTTGTCCAGCAGTGGACTTATAACAGCTGAGGATGAGGATGTATGATAATTATAAAGACATTTTCACTTGGGAACCTATATTTGCTTGGCACCGGTTTGACCTGTATGCTAAACGAGTGGCCTAAATCGTGTAAATAAAAAAAAAAGGCCACTTGTTTCACATTCAGGTCAAGCTGGTGTCGAGCAAATATAGGTTCCCAATTAATAAATGTCTTTATAATTATCATATTCTGTCGGATATAAAATTATCTATTCTATGAATTTCATGTATCTATCTATGTATTCGGACTTTGCCAAGCCCTAACCATTCGTAGTAGAAAGTTGAAATTTTTCACACACACACTCCCTCAATGAGTAGGGAAAATGCTTTTTTTTGTTCCCCCTAAATAGGTTTTTAGAGGGGGGGGGGTCAATATTTCAATTTTGTATTCCCCCCTAAATAGGTTTTTAGAGGGGGTTTCAATATCCAATGTAAGTTTATGCTAAATTGGTCACTAGTTTGTGTTTTTTGAAAATTCAGACCTTTTTAGGGATCACAGCCCAACAAAAGGTGAGAGAAGTAACTTATTCATTGATCACCCATTTTCCCAACTTTTTAATTCATCACCCCCAACACAGCATATATTGGTAGCTGTGATTTATTCCCTTGGAATGCTAGTCTTATTTGATTAGAGTCAGCTCAAAAAGTTCAAATATTCATACAAAAATGTCTAAGCCAGTGGTTCCCAACCTTTTCAAAGTCATTCCTCACTTTTGTCAATAAGATTACTAGCCCCCCCCCACCTCCATTTAATTTCATTTCATGTTTTTTATCGATACATGTTGCAGAGTTGTTTAAATTAAAAATTGTATTTAAGTTAATAAAACCAATTTAACACAATGACAAAAAGCTAACACTATAAGTAAATTTAAAATAATTTTAATAAACACTGGAAAGGAAAATTCAGACCTTTGGTTGCCCAGTTATACTCCATCTTGTATCACACATACCCACTACTCTTAAGCCAAAAGCATTTACCATGACTTATTTTCCCCTTGGACTATATAAAGTTGTCAAGCATTTTAAAAGCATTGGGGTTTGAAAATGATGTATCCAAGATTGGCTAAAGTTGCGTTTCAGGGCATATCAGCTACTGAAATTAAGATAAATAAAAATGTTCAGAAAAATTCCAAGGTTCTTGAACCCTTGGGTGTTTAAATAAGTATGTCTAACATTCATGTAGATTCTCGGTCTCTAATCATAACCACTTTTTTGCCAGAAAAAAACGACATATATTAATGCTTTGGTTTACCCCAGATAGCACTGCCAGGCCAATATATTGGACACGATAACATGGCCTAAAACACTACAAGGGCAATATATAAGAAATTTTTATAACTTTTAGTTATATTATCGATTTTTCATTCATTTTCAGGAAGCATTAACTCCAATGGACTGTTGACAACAAAGCGACAACATGTCGATAAAATACCCCAAACTATTAACCATGTCAATTTTATTGTAATAATCTTTGTGTTATTAATAAGAAGAAAGATTGTAGAAAATTTTCTTCTAAAAATTATTTGCAAAAATCAATGACTAAAAGTTATAAAAATTTCTTATTCAATATAAACTTACTGTCCTATACTGACAAACTGTGCAAAATTGCAGTCAATTAACCAAAATAACGACGAAAAAAGAAACAAGCAAAAAATAGTAGGATTTTCAACTTTGCATCCAGAAGTTGGGTTATGACATCAGACTTTGTCACGCTATGGAATTTGTGGCAAAAAGACGATCCTGCTTACCTGCCATAAGTGATGCTCATAATCGGAGTTTCCAACATTATGTTTTTTCTGACGAGCTATTTCCACCCTGGATATTAACCGGGTGTAACCAATTATTTGTCCAACTCGGAGAGTTACCTCAGCACACATTCTGTAGGGGAAGAAAAAGTAAGAAAATAAGAGAAAACAAACTTGGTAAAAAAAGCAATCATTTATTCTGGGACTCTCATCATTTATCATTCTTATTTACTGTAGATATTTACACCTTGGGGAATTGCACGCAAGATTATTTCTGCTATGAATGAGAAGGTGCCAATTATATTAGCCAAAACTAATGCTTTTAACAGAAAAGCAAAGCCAATGTGTGTGTGTGTGTGTATGACATCTGTCTATATATGACATCTGTCTATATATGTCTGACATCTGTGTGTCTATATGACATCTGTGTGTCTATATATGTCTGACATCTGTCTGTCTGTCTATATATGACATCTGTGTGTCTATATATGACATCTGTCTGTCTGTCTGTCTATATATGACATCTGTGTGTCTATATATGACATCTGTCTGTCTGTCTATATATGTCATGCAAGGACCATCATATGCCATTCTATGTATGAAGGGTTTCAGGGACATTAAATTTCTTTATGTATACAGAATTTATTAATCTACAAACGTAATGAAGTAGGGATTAGTGAGCAAGATTATATGATCCTACCAACTTTTGTTCGGACAATCCAATCTTTCCTTCCAATCTTTGATGTTAATACAATGTTTTGACATATTCATTCTATGGCCTTCTTCAGGTGTAATATATAATATCCCCAAGGAAAGTCTCTTTTATCGGTCTCTTTCTCCGGTGGTGCAAAGCAAAAATCAAATATTACATATTACATATTACACTGTAGAATGAATGAATTGGCCGAAACGTTGTGTTAACATCAATGATGGGAAGAAGAGATTGGATTTTCCGAAGCAAAGTTGGAATGTTAACGACTCTTCTCGGAGTTATAGACAATCATATGATCATGTAGCTCTGTTTATTGATGATCCTAAATATATGCACAACTGTATGTATGTGTGTGTGCATGCGTTCATACATCATATATATAATAAGAGCCATGTCTGTCACACTTATATTATCAGTAGCAGCCATCAGCTGAGCCTGTTTTTGCCAGACAATACCAGCTATTATCTGCAGTCAGCAGCAGCAGCCTAGATGAGTGCTGAGCGTAAGAAATTAGAGCCATGTTCATCACACTCATGTTGACTTAAGAGGCCTTTATTTAAAAAATATAGTAACCCAAATGAGAAGAATGCATAGACATCATAATGAGAAGAGGGAGAGAGGAAACTAACAAGAAACCTCATCTACAAAGATATAATTGGTTTAATAAGCATTGTAAGTTGATAGCATAATACATTTATATAATGATTAATGACAATGATCATTCAAAGTAACAGGAGGTGTCATTAGAGTGTTGATTGGTTAGGGTTGAACACTGCTCAAATTGACCCTTAACTCTTAATGTTATAAACCGCTTGATACCACTCCTAATTGACAGTGCAACTCTTCTAGGGTGGAAATAAAGTAGAAATTATTATGGCAGATAGAATAATAAATTCACCTAAAGCTGAAAAGGGTAGTAACTTTGATCAGTATTTATTCCCCATGATAATAACATTTTTTCATACGAGTTTAAGAGTTAAATAATATCAGTTTTGAGATTTTTCATCCAATATTATATATGTACAATTATGATAACCATTAGTTCAGTTTTTGCTGTGTTACACACAAATCTCTCAGGTCAGAGATTTGTGTGTAACACAGCAAAAACTGAACATCATTGCAATATTTTTATTAGCATAATACCGTTTGTAATGTTTATGTATCTTTTGATCTATAATGTCTTATCTGTATGTGTTTTAATGTAATGTTTATGTATTTATGTATCTTTTGATCTATATGTCTTATCTGTATGTGTTTTAATGTAATGTTTATGTATTTATGTATCTTTTCGACTGTATGTTTTAATGTAAATAAACTAAGCGACCAGCAACAAGCCAAGCCGAAATGGAAACTACCGGAGAGAGAGCCTTGTTTCCGATACCATAAGTGAGGGCTCGCCACTGGGAGCTAAGAACAACCCAGCATAACAATCAGATGTGTCTTTGTTTCTCTCTTCTTTCTTACACAGCTAAATATGGTAAAAAAAAAACAAACGTGTTTTTAACTAACACAACTAACAAACAAACAAAAGCAAAGACATAACTGTCATTACAAGCTGTCCATGAATTTAAGAGTTAATAGATAATTTGTTGGACAAGTTCTAGCTAGAAAAGTAGCAACACTTGAAGAACATACTTACTCATTTGGGAGGGATTTAGCATGCAGTAGCATCACCACACTATTGGCAATGTCAATATCTTCATTAGCCATAGCTCGGATTTTGGCATTTCGTGATTGCCGCAAGCAGTGCTCTTAAAAGAAAATAAAGAAAATAAATATTAGAGAAAACTTGGAATAAGAGTGAAGTATCAAAATTATCTAACACAAAATATTTCCTATTTTCACTACTTGCTACAATAAAATGGGAATGTTTTAGCTACAGAAACATATGTTGAAGTGAATATACTCACACACATCCGCTGTCACTTTTCCGGGGAGGGACCAGAAAAATATATCTTAGCAGCAACCCTATTACCAGTGAAGAATAATACCTTCTTTCTATATGAGTACATTGAGTTGGGGTTACATAAAACAATTGTACAGCACCATTATGCTTTATTGACTATAAGGTTCCAATCCAGGGGGAGTTGGTGCTTCTGACTTGTTTTGGAGATTCTGCTCATTCCAAAAGGTCACTTTTTTCCTGACACCGGTGACGTCAGCTACTACGTCACATCATGCTGAATAATTTCAATATCAAAACAAGACAATCATTTCAGTGCTTCTGACTTGTTTTGGATACAGTTTAAATACAGTTTTATTTTAATTTGTTTTAAAACAATGTAAAGGAACGATATTATTTAATAAAATTACATATGTTTTTTTTTTTCTTCCAAATCAATGTAATTAAATAAATGAAAAATCAGAGATGCCTATATTTAATGGAATTGTTTTCCATACTACTACTTAGACATCATCATCAATAGTAGTAATGGTGTAGACGTGACCACACAGACACAGTAGAGCCTTGCTTTACACCCTTCCTCTCTTTCTGTTTACTTTAGTGTACTCGGAATGGGTATGCACAGCAACTCATCATCATTGCACCTCCCTGACAATGGGGATCTATTTTATAAGGATCAGATTTTTGTATGTTTGTTTGTATCTTTGTTACCGTAACACAGCAACAACTGAACATCGTAGCAAGATTTTTGTTTGCGCAATACTGTTAAAATGCTCTAACTTAATCCAATTTAATAATAACAATATGGGGTCTGAGCAATGGCATAGCAAGTGTTCTCAACACCCGGGGGCAAAGACAGAACTCGGGGCCAGTTGCGCTATATCCTAGGGGAGGACATAATTATTAATTAATAGGCAGTATGGGCCAGAGGGAATTTTGCACCTCTTTACACTGCACCCCAGGGGAGTGACTGCCTCTCTCGCACCCTTCTTGCTACGCCTCTGTTTCTGCTTATCCCATTAATCTATATTATAATTATCCAATTGTTCAAGGGAGATAATTCCAGGTATATTAAATGTTAATTATAGAGAGCTTTCCCTTATTGATTTATTTGCAAATAATTATAATCTAAATTCTATAAATAGGAAGTGAGTTCATCAATGGTCTTTAAGTTAGTAAATTTTAAAATAGATTAATATGTTTTTTGTAGCATTTCATGTAAAATTATACCTTATATATAAAAAGGAGTATAAGATATTACTTACCAATGTGGCTAGAAGTTCTAGCACCTGGCTGGGCTTTTTCAAGAATTCGTCGTAATTCACCTTTTCCGGTAACTCTGTGCATGTACCACTTGAAAATGGTACGTATGTTTTGGGTGAAAATGCAGAACAGACGATAACATATCTGCAGAATCATTGTGCAAATTGCACACTCCTCAGCTTCGTCCTAGAGACACACACGTCCTGAAATGGAACACATCACTTTAAATAGGCGGAACAAAGAAATTTTAAAAAGAGACACGCTATGCGTCCAGTAGACAAGTAAAAAAAAATGCTTTTAAAGATCTTTAGATCAAAGCAATGGCAGCCATTTTAAACCACACTATTTATACACATAATGAATTACAATTTTTGAGGGCAGTAGATTTTTTTTCAAAGCCTCTAAAAAGAATAACAATTATATTAGAAACTGTCAAAGTAGGTTTCTTCAGTTTTTAAGTGGGTTAGCAGGCTATGCATGTGTGGCATATACAGGCTGCACCAATGGAGCCAGAGGGCATAAAATTTAAACATTTACTACTCATTATGTCTAGAAAAAAATAAGCTTTGTTTTTTCCAAATTCCCCACCAAAATAGGTTTTTATTTTAATTTGCCATCTAAGTTTATAATTGGTCCCTCAGTTTGTGTCCAGCAGTGCTCACGCTTGTTTTTTGAAAATTCGGATTTTTTACTGATCCCACAAAAGGCGAAAGACGTAATCTATTTATTGATCACCTATTTTTCAATTGATCACTCCCAACACGACATGCTGCCAAAAGACGTTGGTCATGTGATGGTTTCTATTGAATGACTAACCAGACCCATTTTTATTTTTTAAAATATTCTTGTAGACTATTTGCGGAACATAGGGCCACAATCACCCCCCCTCCCAATGGACAATCACTGGGGTGATGCTGCTGCGGTTACTGTAGCAAGTAGGTTTCTATGGGGGTGCAGTTGCTAGTGCCATGCCCAACTCTTTTACCCGTTGGACTGCCTTACACGGCTAAAGGGCTCCAACAGCTCCCATAACTGGGGGAAGAAGTGGATTCATGCCTTTTCCAAAAAGCATTAGTGCAAAGTGAATGCAAGCAGCCCCAGACAAAACCATCTGTAACCATTATGCTACCCCACGCCTCCAAGGACAAGGGTTAACATCTCATAAATAAATGAATTTTAATTAAATAGAATTTTGAAAATGACTTTTTTTCGGTTTTAAATGTTAGTTAAATTGGTGAACAGTTCTTTAGTGGAAGAACCTGTCATAAAGTTTCTGTCAGATTCATTAGACAATTCATGTGAGAAATTAGTACACCAGTTGTGTCATAGCATTTAAAAGCAGGCGTTGACAAACCATGGTTCGCAATCTCATTTCATCAGGCCCACTAACTTTATTGAATATGTGACGTTGTATACAAAAATGATATGTCTTCCTTATTGATCATTGGTACAAAGAAAAACAATAAAATTCAGTATCTAAAAACTGAACAAAAGTCTCATTTTTGCAGTTACCTCAAATGAATCAATGTTTTATAGTTAAAAATATTTCAACACTACACAAGCTGTTTCTGTAGCCTTGTAAGATCAGGGTTTCATTTTTTGTTGGCCTTGGCCTGCAACACATTTCTAATCTGGCCTTCCCACAAAAATGTTTGCCAAACCTTGCTGTAAATCAGCGGCCCTTTTGACTTTCTGAATGGCATGCTTAATTCCATGTGGAAAATAACGTTTTATTAAAATTTCATCTAAGAAAAAGATTGCAGTTATTCATTCTTTCTATTCTGTCGTGTATGTTTATGGAAGCTTTCTTGAAGAAATGAGAAAATTCCTTGATAAGTGGACAAATGATTACTTCTTTGTTGAAGTAAAAAACAGACCAAGATGTCTAATATGTTCTGAATCCCACCCCGCATTTAAAGAATTTAACGTTAAGCATCATTACACAACTAAACATTCCAGGTATGATACATTTAAAGGCGATATCAGAAAGCTTAAAATTGAAACACTCAAGAAACAGATCAGTAGCTTAAATACATTTTTTTCTAATAGGCAAACAGAGCTCAGCGAAATGGTGCATGCAAGCTATGTTGTTAGCAAAAAAGTTCCTAACATTCTAAAATTATTCTGACGGTGAATTTGTGGCCCAGTTTATGATTAGCAATATCTCATGCGGCCCGCTGCTCGAAAAAGGTTGCCCATGCCTGCTGTTTATCAACGGCTTCCAAACTTTTCACTACAAGGACCACATTGTATATTTGACACATTTTACGATGCAGGGAGGTAACTGTCTAAGTTCTGATTTTTCATATTTTGGATTATTGCCTTAATATATAAAAAATATATCAAAACCACCTGGATCCACCCCAAAATTTAATCAATTGTTACTTAGCTCATGGCCCATTGAGAACTATTAGCGATATTGTGTGGAAAAACAGACAAACATAAGTGAATACATATACCTCTTCTAAAAGTCTCATTTTTGCATTGGCCTCAGACGAATCAACGTTTTATAGTTAAAAATATTTCAACATTACACAAGCTGTTTCTATAGCCTTGTATGGTCATTGTTTAATGTTTTTATTGGCCAGCCACCTAAAAAGTTTTGACGACCTCTAATCTAATATGTCAATACTTCAAATCCTGATCCTAGGTAACCATGCTATAATCTCCCTTTCTTGCTGAGAATTTTATCTTTTATCTAATTCACAGGTTGTAAATGATTATTATTATTTTATTATGCTTCTTTAGGCATCTCCCTTTATAAACAAATATTTACACATTAACTTTAAAAACAAATTCAAATTCATAAAATCACTATTATTAAATGGCCTAAACAG
>VCCN01001818.1:2127694-2138699 GCA_006491835.1 Architeuthis dux
AAACTCGGAAGACGCTCAGAAAACAGTATAAATAAATATTTTGAGAAAGATTTTGAGGGTCTTCCTGAAACCCCCCTGCTGTAAAGTATTGAGTATTGTAGATCTCAATTGAAATAGATTAAAACTAAAAGTAAAACTGATCTCTTGGTAGTTATAGTAGCAAATTCATTTGTTTTGTTTTCTGATGCTTGGAAAAGAAGAGTATACATTTTTGAATAGCTCATTTTGGTGATATGAATTCCACAAAACATTACACGGTCGGATCCAGGATTTTGAGTAGAGAGAGAGAGAGAGAGAGAGAGGAGGGGGTGGGGGTCCAAATTTTGTTATAACTATCTGTCGAATTAGACAAGCGATATAATCATTTTTTGTTTTTAATTTTAATTTATGATTACTTGGGATTATTTGTTTTTCATTATTTTAAAAATGTTCTTCTAAATTGTGCTTAGGGGGTCCTGACCCCTTGGATCCCTCCCTTGGATACGCACCTGCCTTAGCAACATTTATTTGAACGAAAATAGTTTCTTAAATATTTGGTCATCAAATGCCGAGTGAATGAACCCAGGAGGGGCGAGCTTTTTAAAAACAATCGCTCACCGGCGGATTTCTGGGTCAAAATTTCCGATTGAACCGGACGCAATAACATTTCCGTTGATTTGATTTCCCACCGAAGTTAATCAGAGATATTTCCAGATTTCTGGGTCAAAATATTCAATTGAACCGGACGAAATAACATTTCCATTGATTTCCCACAGAAGTTAATCAGAGATATTTCCGGATAAAAGAGACAGAAAAACACTGGATCTTTGAAGTTGCCAACGAATATCGATCAGAGAAACGTTTCTGATTATTCTTTAAGATGAATTTCTACAGCAATCCATTAAAAAAAGTCACACTACCGTGTAGGAAAGGTGGACTGGTCCCGAGTGTAAAGTTTGAGTTTCACATCCTCGCCCACTCGATGTTAAAAACGACGCACAAATAAAAACAATTTAACAATTTAATTTTTTCAAAGCAATAAATGTATTTACTGTTTTTTCCCATTAAATCTTTTATTTTATTTTTATTTATGCGCCGTTTTTTTAACATCGAGTGAGCAAGGGTTTGAAACTTTACAATTTTTACAATCGGGACCACCTTCTTCCCTACACTGTGCTGTGCCATTTATTTATTTTCAGATACAACAGAAAAAGAAATGAACAGGAACAGATCCGAGGTTTCATTTTCAAATGTCGGGTTAGTGAGGCTCATTTATGCAATCACCAAGACGGAAAATAAAAATAAAAAACGTATACTAACTAATATTGAAGTAATCTTGTGAGTCCCTTCAATGAAAATATGTGTGTGCCATCATCCGCTCATGAAACAAACTGTCACATGACATGAAAACAAATAAGATTTTTTTTTTTTTTACATGCACGTGTCACAATTATTTTTAAACACTACGGTTAATAAAGATTTGTTTGGTCACGCTAGAAGTGAAAGATATAGGCCATATACGTGAGGATTTTACACAATTCAATGCTACAATCTGAATTTTCAATTTAATCATCGACTCATCCCGTGCAACGTGTAACACGGCACGATACCTCACGCAGTCACACACACACAAGTAAATAAATTAAGATTTATCACACATTACAACACTTACATATTTTTAAGTTTTTAATAGTCAAATCATAATTTCACAACTCGAATTATTTATTTAAAATGTAATGTGTAAATTGTGTATTATAGTTCCTGTTTGTGAGCATTCATTCACTTTTTTTTAATACGTACGACACCACTAATTACACAACACAGGTGCTCGATTTGAATTCAAATTAAGTTTTTTTTATACAATGAATCTAAATGATACACACACTATTTAAGCATATTTTTTAACGTGAAAATATCTCGTTTTAAAGCCATTCATACTTCTTTTTTAATGATGTTTCAATTAATTTGTGCATTGCATTTTTACGATTACTACTACGAGGCCTACATACAACAAACTACTACTTGTTACTTCAAGAATCCGAACCGGCTTTATCACTAGTAAAACAAATCGGTAGTAGAGATTTCTGTATAGCGACATTAAATAAAATATAGCCTATATTTTCATTAAAAAAACCCACACAGAATGAAATATGGTAATTGAGTAATATACTACACGTTGTAACTAATTTTACTTACCAAACGAACGTTCCCCCACTAGTAGTCCAACTTCTTCGTTGCTAATGTGTAGCAGAAATTAATTCCTAAACACATTAAAAAATAACACGTTTACACGTCTGCAGTTCTTCGTAAACTAAATCCCATAAGTAACGGATTAAACAAAATGTTATGACTAAAAAGGAAGTGATATCATTTACGTTAGTGATGAAATAATCATATACACGGCACTACACAACACGTACACACAAGCAATGTTGCCAAGTCTGGTTTGTTATTTATGGCTAAAATCGGCTAGACTTTATATATTTCCATATATTTTAGATTTTAAAGCCTATTTATCAAAAAAAATAAGTATGCACTAAGACTCCAGAACAAATTATTAATAAAAATTAAACAATTATTTTATTGAACTTACCGGATATAAATCGGCTATCGTAGATTTTATCGGCTAAATTGGAAAAATAAATCAGCCAGATCTAGCCGAAAATATAGCTACTTTTGCAAGCCTGCACACAAGATCTCTTCTGCTGCTGTAGAGAAATGCTGTATACTACTGAACTACTTGAATCCCGGGAGCCTCCGATATCAATACTTACAAACTACTACCCTCACCTTTCCCGACAGGGACGCCACACAGAGATCAAAAGAAAAAAGAGAAGCTAGATTCGATGTTGGCAATAAAATAGATGAATAAATTGGTTCTTCTTGCCTTTTTTAGTTTGGGTAAACAGAGACATCCAATAATCCAAACGCGAAGAGGAACCACGAGTTGGCTTCGCTTTTCTTAGATTCTTCTGCATTTGGCGCAGCGGCAGACCCACAGAAAATTAAAGAGGATAGGGTGGGGACCTGTTGTTGTTGGGTAATGAGACTAAGAACAGCTGCTTTTCTTCCCGTTTCTTTCATTCTCCTCTTCTTCTTCTTCTTCTTCTTCTTCTTCTTCTTCTTCTTCTCACTGGTTGATTTGTAGGGAGAGAAAGTTATAGAGAAAGATAACGTTTCTCTTTTTACGCATACAAAGAGAGAAAAGCGATGACAGAGATCTCGCTTTCTTTCTCTCTCTGTCACTCGTTCGCTCTCGTGTTACTGCAGAACAAGCGGGCTGGGGTGGGGGTGCGTGTGTATGATAACGTTAAAGCGATACAAAAATTCGGGTTGGGTGGGAAGTGCAATATTGAGAGGTTGGAAAATGGGGGTTTTTTTTCATCGACTAGCGTAGAATTGGAAACCACACCACAATAGTCTATGCATTTCTAAAGAATAATTTCGAAACAGTTTAATTTTTCTTGTGTGTGTTAATTTGTGCATCTAGAATAATTGGTTTGTTCCTAAAATTTCTTGCTCAGCTTTTTAGTCCGATCAAAGTGTAGTATCTGTTCTTCATAGGTTTAGAAATTCTCAGGAGGAAGAAAATTTTCAATTCTAGAAGCTCTAAAACAGCTATTTCAGTGTATTGAAAACCTAATATAATTTTTTAAAGACTTGGTAGGTCTGCAAATAGGAGGGGAAAAAGTTTTTCACAAGCATATTTCTTTCAAATTCATACAAATTCATTACATACGGAGGGGGGGGGGCAGCACTTGGCTTCAAAATGTGGGTGTCTCCTGTGAAATGTGGTATGTCTTGTTCTTTTAAATTCTTACTTGTGCACAGAGTTCAAAATTTTAATTTAGTTTAATTTTTCTTGTGTGTGTTAATTTGTGCATGTAGAATAATTTGTTTGTTTCTAAAATTTCTTGCTCAGTTTTTTAGTCCGATCAAAATATCTGTTCTTCATACCTGCCAAGGTTTAGAAATTCTCAGGAGGGAGAAAACTTTCAATTCTAGAAGCTCTAAAACAGCTATTTCAGTGTATTGAAAACCTATCTTAACATAATTTTAAACCAAGATAAGCAACAAAATGAGGGAGACTTGGTAGGTCTGCAAATAGGAAGGAAAAAGTTTTTCACAGGCATATTTCATACAAATTCATTACATGCTAGGTGGGGAGGGGTGTCTCCTGTGAAATGTGGTATGTGTGGTTCTTTTAAATTCTTATTTGTGCACAGATTTCAAAATTTTAAAATGTTCTCTTTAAAATGTCTAGAAAATGTTAAAAATGTTATGAAAAAATGAAGCTGTGGGCACATATAAAATTAATTTTTATACGTATTCTGCTACAAAAGTAACCGATATCCCCTCCTATGCACACTTTGGCTCTGACAGCATGTTGCCAAGCTACTGATTTCTGGTCACAGTCACTAACCCCTTCTTCACTTTCTTCCTCTCAAACCAAAAACCCTTGACTGTCTCTCAGTAGGTTGCAGAAAGTAGGTTTCACGACATTGCTCATACTTGGAAATGAGCCCGCAAAACCCCTTTTCTAACAATACGCATAGTCTTTACAATGACCTATGCAGTGATGAAAGTAAGGGGGGGAGTACACGCGGCCACAGCTTATTCTATTTTATTGTAGGGTGTATTGCAATGGTACATATCACTTTTTCAATATGAACTCCAAATAAGATTACCTCCGGTCATTAAGTAAAAACATAACTAGCATTCCAAGGGAAATTATGAATCACCGCCACCCATATATGCTTTTTTTTACTAAAAAAAGTCTGACTTTTAAAAAAAAACAAGCCTGAATACTGCTGGACACAAACTAAGGGATCAATTTAGGATAAACTTACATTGCAAATTGAACCCCACACTAAAAACCTATTTGGGGGGTGGTATTTTCAAAAAATGAAAAAAACATTTTCCCTACTCATTGAAGAGAGTGTGTGTACTATGAACGGTTTGGGCTGAGCAAAGTCTGGATACATAGACAGATACATATAAATGTCAGAACATATGAATAACCTAAACCCAGCAACAGTGATTAAACCAGTCTGTTGTGGGTAGCAGTGATTAATAAAAACATACATATTTTCACTGAACACACAAGTTGAATTTAGTACAGAATGCTTATCGAAACCATTTATCCACATACACTCAAGTACCTATTCAGATAACTAGCCACGTATACACCGAAATAATGTAACACAATACTCATTGGAGACATACAAATGGGGAAAAGTCCAGTATCTTTTGGATTCTAATTAATTTAGAAGCTGTGACAGAAACCATCCAAAAAGATAAGATTTCGGCAATTCCCACACCACACCTTCCACACACCCTCTTCTATAAGAAAGCAAACACAATTCGATCTGTGTCCAGTCCTATTTCTGCTTCCTTGTAGAATGTGCATTGTTCCACACACATACCTGCAATGCAGTTTTTCCTCCATTTCGAAATAAATACTCATGCATTATAAATTACATACGCATATACATGTAAGTTCTTTTTGCATACCAATATGAATATACACAATCTCATATGAAACCAATATGCACGTTTATCTACTTTACATCTAATATGAACATTAATAACTTTATCCTATTATGGAAGTAGTAGAATCAATCTTTAAAAGCTTAATTCTTCTTCTCTATTGTATTGATCTAATATATATATCTTTAAGAAATATATTTTTGTTACATTACATTCATGTTTTGCATCTTTGATTCTATATGTAATGTTACATGCGTATCCTTTCTATTCAAATGCAGCATTCTTATTTCACTTTTTTATGCATTCATATTATTGCTATATTTTGCCTACAACTAGACAAAGAAAGAAGAGAAGAATGAATATTCTTCGCACACATGTAAAGTATCATACTATCTATATCTATCAGCAGCAGAAGCACATGCTAAGGTCCAGCACTGTCAATTCAGTTAATGCTATTACTACTACTTTTACTATTACAGCCAAAACTGTACTACGCTACTATTCTTTACATATACTTCAGCCATATTGTTTATATAGTAAACTTTCAATCCCTACTATGAAATTATTTTACTATTAATTATTAACGCAGCGTCATTAACAGTATGGTCTCAAAACGTCTCCCTTAAATTGGCCATATTAAAACAATTACCCATGGCGCTTACACTGCACAGGTTCACTTTTCTCATCCCTGATGGACCCCTCTGTGATCTCCGAGCATAAATAAAGCCTTATCGTATACCTAGTTCCTAAAACCTATTTCCATCACTGGACCTATGGGGTCTTGCCATGCCCCTTTCTCTCTGTTGATTATATACCAGTCTCTAGCGTCATTAACAGAGAGAAAACAATTATTCTAGCTGTGAAGGTTTTACACATCAACAAAGGACAGCACAGTAAAAAAGACATTCAAATGGAAGGCTTCCGAAGGCGCTACTTCGCTCACCTGATAGAGGAAAAAGGCATGGAATGAAACTTGAAACAGGAAGCACCATAATGCTGACCAAGTAAAAAGACCTTATGCAAGATGTAGAGCTGCCCTCTGAAATAAAAAGACACCACAGTGCCTTCACATTCCTTTCACAAGAGACAAGAGCCAACTTCATACAAAATCAAATCTCATGTCCCAAGCTCTTCAAGGTGTTCGGACAGCTCATCTATTTTAGTTGTCAACGCAATGATTCGTATTAGAGAAGCAGAGTCTTTTGACGCACAAGACCAAATTTGTATGATCTTGGGACCAAATTAAGTAGCTTCAGTACCAAAATAATCAAATAACTTCAAATCCATCACCAGACTAAGCTTGCAGGAAAAATGGATTAAAATACATATTTTTATCTATTGTTCATGTATATTTATCTTGTATCATATCATTCATGTTATCTTTTGTAAATTTTCCTTCAGTACCAAATCTTTGTTTTTGGAACCAAATTGCTTTGTTCAGTACCAAATTTGCCCACTTTTAGTCTCAAAAAGTACCAAATAGCAACCCTGTAGAGCAGAAGCAGCAAAAACTCACTTAACCTTCATTGATCATTGAGAAGAAGAAGAAGACAATTCAGGTAGAGAAGACTCATTTGGAGGCTTCAATGGGCATAATTGAAGATCAAGGCTGTACTTTTGAAAACAGGGAATCAGGATAATTTATGGAAGCGAGGGAAAGGCACACATGTTTTGATTACCAAGGTAGAACTGTGGATCACTCTACGCCGGTAAGTACAATTGATAAATTGATTAATCACGAGGCAAGCAGTTGTTATACTGGTTTGATGCAACCAGGTTTTCGATACTAGCTGTCGAACTAAGATCGGCCATGACTAAGCTAATAGGAAAATTACTGTGAGAAAAACAAATACATATACTAGGGAGCATACAGGCTTCACCATCTAGTGTCGACTGAAAACTGAGCATCAGGTGACTGAAAACCGCTGTATTTATGAGAAGAGCAAGAACGAAGTGACGTCAGCAGAAGATAAAGGGCTTTTGTTTTCTTTATCTGAATATTTAGATCTGCAGATGCATATTAATTCTAGCTAAATGCAAATGAGTCATAACAGACATATTGGCCCAGAAGAAGAAAGTTCCAGTAGCCATAGCAGAGGCTGAAGCTAAAAGCAACAATTAAAGCAAACAGGAACTCCATCTTGATCCAACTGGATCCAACAGAACACACCAGGGACTATGTCTCTAATCTAACCCAGGAAAATAACATAGACCATGAATCTGCAAATTAGGTCACATCATCCCGGAAGGACAACCAGGCACCAACAGACCTACAATTAACCTGTTCTGACCACCCTTCACATTTTAGAAAGGAAAATTACACCCTTCATCAGCTACTGACTATAACGCCATGGACAATCACATTCCGAGGAAAGAACTTGCCAAATACTTCAGTGAATGCAAAATTAATTCAACTAGTTGGCTGTGAAATGTACCTGAATATCAATCCGGTTGGATATACGGTGCCGGATTCACAAAGAATTATCACAGCCACCATGTGAATCCGGCACGGATATCTGACCAGATTGATATTCTGGTACATCACAAGTTGTGATGTTGTATATATTTTAAATTAAAAACCTTCCCCTAGGTCCATTGAGTATGCATATCAAATTTGGTTGGGAAAATCAGACTTCTAATATTATATAGAAATAGATAGAAATCAGATCATTATTATCAGGGTGAGAACGAATGCAGATTCCACAATTTCTTTTTGCGAAATATGTGAATTTTGTACACATATGCAGCCTATTTGGGACCTACTGGGACTGTTTTAGGCACTGGGTGAAGTCAAAAGTTTTAAAAAGAAATGGTTTAACTGAAAATCGACCATTGTAAAATAATATAATAGATAGGCCTTTTTTAAATTCAATATTAAATTCAATTCAAACAACTTTAAAAGCAGTCTACAACCTGGTCTTAAGCTGCATTGGGGAGATGGATTTTTTGATCAAGTGACTATCCACCCAGAAGCAACCATTTACAATCATCAGCCAAGATCATCTACTGTTTGTAACCGTTTGTATAATGTTTGGGTTGTTTGCATTGTGATTTGAGAGGGTGGCTAAAACCCATTCTTTGTTTATGTACAAACACCCAATAAACGTTTGGACACAAGCCTTAAGCAATTGTTTACCCACTGTCTGCTACTGTTTGTATGACATTTGGCTGTTTGTAACTGTTTGTAGAATGTTTGCAAACAAACAGTACTCCTCCTCACTCAATGTTTGTGCAAATGTTACATGAATGTTCAAAGAACATGCTTGTTCTGGGTGGGTAGGTGTAAAATCATCAAGCCACTTGAAACAGATTAGGGTCATCTATGTCAACCACCCAGAAAAAGGACTTGACATGAATTGGAATAGGCTGCAGAGCCCTCAAGGGGAATTTTATAGGGCTGTGCTAAGCTGTTTTTGCCCCACCCACCTGCACAAACACCATCTGCTATAACCCTTTTAGCATGCCATACTATATTTGCTCGCTGGTAAACGATAGTCAACCTATTTTATTAATGGACATATTGTATCGACTTGGAAGTTTCGATATACAACTCTACCTTTTATTGCGATGCACTGGCTGCACCCTCTCTTACAGGCCCTGATAAGCCGGATGAGTAGTGTTTGACAGTACCATTACATATGGAATCTGTAAGCTTGGTTTAATGACAGATATTAACAGATTAAAAATGAAACAAAAGATTAAGTACTCACAGAGATCCTTTATTCATATATTCACAATGACCGCGGTCAATCACACATGTGTGTCCTTCTGAGCTCCCTCATCTACTAATAACACAATGCAATAATGGCTGCTCAATGATTAAAACGTAAAACAGCGCCCCTTAGCGGAAGTGGATAGAAACTCTTCTGCCTAAGGGGAATAACTCATGATACTTACTTAACAGAATCAATAGATAGAAGGTAGTCTTCTCAGTTCCAACGGGTGAGGCAAATGGATCTCACATCTTGACAGATGCACAGCAATCCCTAATCTGGTCACCAGATAAAACCAAAGATCATGATTCTTCCAATTCCAAAGACATACAGAGGAACAAAATCCACATAAAAACAGGTCTGGTTAGTCACTCAATAGAAACCGTCATGCGACCAACATCTTTTGGCAGCATGGTGTGTTGGGGGTGATCAATTAAAATTGGAAAAGGGGGAAACCAATGAATAAGTTACTTTCTTGTCTTTTGTTGGGCGGTGATCACTAAAAAGTCCCATTTTAAAAAGATCAAGTGTGAACCAAGGGACCAATTTAGCATAAACTTACATTGTAAATTGAAACCCCCTACTAAAAATATTTTTTTGGGAACAGAATACAAACCGATATTGGAGACACATAGTCTGAATAAGTATCCAATATTTTCACCTCCAATCTTTTAGATGTGTTGACAAAACCAAGCCAAATGCTTAGATTCGGTAATTTACACCCCACTCACACACCGCATTCAATAAAAGCGACATACAAGTCAATTATTTCGTAAGATCTCTCATGCCTACCTTTAGGTAGGTATAATGAATTTCTCTGTCCATACAACGATATGCGCACCTTTACTCACCAACATACGTACACACACATACGCATGTATATATACAGATAACAGTACCTTTTCAACACATACTTTCAACCAAGGAACTTCTTCCTCATTGCACTCTACACAAAGAGACTTTCATCTAAATCCAATCATTCAATTTCTGGAACAACATTATTTATTTCCTTTATGACCACAGAAAGAGACAGTGAAAGAAAGGGCTAAAGAATACATTCTCTCTCTTTACTGTGCTTACTAAATCAGCAGCAGCAATAGTCCCTTAAGTAGACAACTATTACTACTACTTTAGCTATAGCTCTTACTACTAAAATTGTTATGTTCCTTTCAAACTAAGTAATTAGCTTAGTAATAAATGTTAACGTGATAGGGTTAAGTTTTAGGTAATACCAATGAAATAAGATGGTAATCAACCTAACAAATTTAATCCACCTCGTTACAACTGGTACCCCGACACTTGGACATAGCAACAACTACATGGGTCACCTACATTCAACCATACTGAACACAATTATGGGACCTTGAAATTTGTTTGGATAATCTGAACATCAGATAATTGATGTTCAGATAACCGAGGTTTCTCTGTAATGTGATTTCATTTTTTAATCATTCTTTATAATCATATCGTAAGTGATAAAAGCAAGAGGGAAGTAACCAGCCGTGTGGATAAAAACAAAGATAAACTTGTTTCTCTCTTTTCAGTCCTCAGAAAAGGGTCGTTACTGTTGCAAGTAAGCAGCAGTGATAAGAAGCGCACCTGGAAATGATAATTTCTGATTTTCTTTCAATTTATGTGAAATATGTTTATTAATTTTCTTTCCCACATTTCGTATTACAGCAAAATGATGAGAAACGGTCATAGATGAAAGGGATCATGTTACTTTAACCCTTTATGGGGCAAGTGACTATATATGAACACCTGGGGACATATGATCACCTGTCAGCCCAGTGCAAATATTGTAGCCACAAAGAGAACATAAT
>VCCN01001818.1:2205129-2227554 GCA_006491835.1 Architeuthis dux
AAGGAAAAGGAGAGTAAGGAAAAGGAGAGTAAGAAAGAGAAGATTAAAGTGGACAAAATGTCACAGATAAACTAAGTCCAAATGTTGCAGATTAGAGATTTGCTCAAAAGCTTCTTTGAATAATAATTCCTTTAGTTGCTATGACAACTTCTTAGTCGGTCCTCTTACATAATTATAGATAATCAGTCAATCAAATATTGTCCTTACGCTGTACATATATATATATGTGTGTCACCACACTTCGAAGTTCAAAGAGGTTTTGCATCTGAGGTCAGTGTCCATTTAGAAGATTAGTGTAAGACAATCTTTTGACCCCCATTTAACCTTTTGCTGTACTAAGCTAAGTAAATATCAATATTTATATTAGTACCAGTGATACTAATAGAAGAAATGTACCGAATGTACTTATCCCAGATTATGAGATATGTGATTATTAGTATTTTGGTGTCCAAAGGGCTTTGTTAGCGAGAGATATAAAAACTAGCCAAAACTAGCATTTCAAGTAAAAATATGAAACACAGCCACCCATATATGCTGTGTTGGGGGTGATCAATTAAAAAGTTGGAAAAAGTGGTGATAATGAATAAGTTATTTCTTTTGCCTTTTGTTGGGCTGTGATCTTTAAAAAAGTTGTTTTTATCACAGTGTTTTAACCAATGTTTTCTTTGGTCTTCTTTATGTTCTTTATGTTATAATTCAGTATTTCTTTTTTCATTTCATCATTCACACAATCTCCTCAACTGGAACAACAATTATGAGCATCCATAATGCATATTGGTATCTGAGGAGCACTGAAGACAACACATGAACATAAAAAACAACAAAGATGACTAGCATTCCAAGGGAAATTATGAATCACTGCCACCTATATAAGCTATTAATAAGTTATTTTATCAACGGGTGGGCCAAGGAATAATTGATTTAATATTTTTGGCTTTTTGGATGTCATCATGGTAATGTCATAATGGAATTACTGTTCATAAGGCTTGTAAATATATATGATAAACTGGATTATAGTTTTGTCTATAACTTTGAGAAGAGTCATTAATAAACCAACTTATGTTCGGACAATCTAATCTCTTCTTCCCATCTTTGTTGTTGACACAACATTTTTGGCTGATTCATTCTACAGCCTTCTTTGGGTGTAAATTATGGAACAAGCTGTACTGCACGCGATGCTAAAATAGAATAACTTATTCTCAAGTGTTGCAGTTAACGTTTAAATTTTCTGTTTGGTACCATTTTTTGGGGTTTGCAACAAAAGAAAGAGAGAGGCCAATAAGGGTCTTTCTTTACAGATATTGCATTTTACACCTGAAGATGGCCATAGAATGAATCGGACAAACACGTGCCAACAACAAAGATGGGAAGAAGAGATTAGATTGTCCGAACAAAAGTTGGTATGGATTATAGTTGTTTTTCAAACAATTGATGATTTTTTTCTATAGTTTTGAGAAGGGTCATTAATATTCAAATGGTTCTTCCTGGAGAGAGAATGGCGAGCATCTTCCTCTTTGGGAGGAAGTCCAGATTATTGACAGAGAAAGATGTTGGAGGCAGAGAAAAATCAAAGAGGCAGCTCACATCAAAATGTCGACTAAATGCATTAGCCAGACAAGTGCGGATTTCAACCCGATGTGGCTTCCACTTCTCAACAAATCTTCTGTACCCATAACTTCTGTTTAACCCATAACTTCTGTTTAACCCATAATTTCTGTTTAACCCATAATTTCTGTTTAACCCATCACACTCAGATTTTACACCCGAAGAATGGATCGGCCGAAACATTGTGTTTACAACACAAATAACAAAAAGTTCAATCATCTGAAGAACCATTTGAAAACTAAAATTAGGTTGAAGGTAAAAACTAGTCAAATTTAATAAAAGTGTAGATCATAGTTGCTTTTCAAACTATTTATGATTTGTCTCTGATGAATAATTATTAGAAGCTTAATTTTTTGTGACAATGGCGTTGGTGGAGGTATGCTCTCTCCAAGTGCTTTCTAGTTTTATTCAAGTGCTGACCATAACAGAATCCGTAATAACGTCATTGAAAATAAATATGATAAACTGCATTGTTTGCCAAATTATTGTTGACACGTCTCTGATGAATAATTATTACAAGCTTTTTGTAACGAAATACACACAGATCGTGTTACCGGTAGCCATTAAAAGGGGCCAGATATGAAAATAGGGGGGAGCTGTGTTAAACTGCGTATGTGACAAACTGGACAGAGATCGTATTACCAGTAGCCGTTAAAAGGGGCTGAGATTTGAAAATAGAGGGAGTTGAGATCTGATGCCATTAGTGACAGGTCGCACACAGAGGCTCCCTGCCTGTCGGGGGGGCGGGAAGAGAAAACCGGTTAGAAGCAGTTAGAGTTGGAGATTTGAATCCAGCAGCAACAGGTCGAAAGTAGTAGTAACTCAGAAAAGTGACCAACTCATTTAGAAAACTAAATGCAACAGAATTCCGTACCTCGAAGTAATCTGCGAACTGGCCCAGAGGAGACTCTTATCGACGGAAATAAAAACCCTAGCTTTCCAATTGAAGAACATAAATTTTGTCGTCATTTCTCACCACCCACGTGGGAGAGTCTTTTCTCCGAAGTTAATTTCCCTTCACGGAAAGTTCAGCTGCTGTCAGCAGACCCGGACTGTGAGTCATCGCCACCACCATCATCATCATCTCTTTCTCTCACGGCGACCAGAAAAAATACAGATCTCCATTATACTACATAGTGTCACAGCATAATCTGGGATCTGTAAACTGATTGTTCAGTTTTTAGTGACAATGGCATTGGCGGAAGTATGCACTCTCTGAGTGCTTCTAGTTATAAACAACTTTTGTTGCTTGATTGATTGCTTTGGTTTTGACGCCAGGATGAAAGAAGCCTTAAAAAGAACTAAAGAATGGCACAATGATGAATTGATAATACAAGTATGGTTAGTCACTCAATAGAAACTGTTACATGACAAACATCTTTTGCAGAATGCCGTGTTGGGGGTGATCAATTAAAAAATCTGAAAAAGGGGCGATCAATGAATAAGTTACTTCTCTCGCCTATTGTTGGGTGGTGATCAGTAAAAAAAAGTCTGAATATTCAAAAAAACAAGCATGAACACTGCCAGACACAAACTGAGACCAATTTAGCATAAACATACATTGTAAATTGACCCCCCCATAAAAATTATTTTGTGGGGGAATTTAAAAAAAAACAAACCCAAAAACACTTTTTTCTAGACATAAGGAGTAAATGTTTAAATTTTCAGCCTTCTTGCGCCATTGGTGTGGCCTGTACATGTGAGACATACATATATAGCCAGCCAGCAGAATCACTCAAAAATTGAAGAAACCTGTTCGATGGTTCCTAATAGAACAGGATCTGTTAGCAGACAGTATGGTAAAGAATAAGATATAGGTGCAATTAGGAAGAAAACTGAATCACAGTGATTCTTTTTCTCATTGAAAGACTCAAGAGGGGGCACTGGAAGGCAAGATGGTGTTAGCAATGCATTGGAAGTCTAGGGGGCTGTAGGTGGGGCGTCGTTGGAAGTCAAACGGGTGGTAGGGGGCACTGGATAGCAAAGGGGCGGTAGGGAGTTGTGGGGCAAAGGATACTAATTTTATTTTCTATGTATCATTTTTGACTGACTTTACAGGGTCGGATGGGGTGCGCTGATGAAATACTCTAAAAGGGTGTTGTGATATAGTGCCACGGGAGGTCATTTCCGGGCCAACACCTTGGCAGAAATAGAAGTGACCCCAATGACCTCAGGAAAGATGCATATGCGTGGGTGTCCGAAAACGGGATGTTGAACACACCAGCGTAGCGTTCGAAACCCCATAAAGCACAGAGCAGAGGACAGAGACAAGCAGCAGAGGACAGAGACAAGCAGCAGCGGGCCGTGCCAGAAGGCATGGGACCGAGTTCCCAGTTGGGAACATTCTCATTATCTCTCTCCCACTCTTCATTCTCAACCACGACAATGTATGAAATGAAAATATGTTCTCATATGAGAGGGAAAATGTGGAAAGAGGTAGGTTTCAAAATGGAATCCAAAAATGTACGGCCTGTACGTGCCACACATACATAGACAGAATTGCTTATTCTCATACTGTCGCATTGGATCAAAAGAGCCTTCCTTATGTCCACTTTTTGGAAAATAACATGTTTACATATTTACAAATGTTACATCAGTTTTTTTACTTCAAAACAGCCTTATGTCCAAATACACTCATGAAAAGGCTATCATATCTGGAGATATTGACTTTCACTTAAGGTAAATCAAATACAGAAACTTGTATCAAAAAAGGCCTTAACTCCAAGTGCATTGATTCAAAAAAGCCTTATGGAATGTGGCATAGATATAAGCAGAGCTGTAGAAAGAGTGCAAAATTACCAAAAAACATTGTTACAGTCACCTTCTCTGATTTTTCTGCCATCAAAATATAACGGTTCAAAATATTTAATTGCTCATATCTCAAAACCATAAAAAGTAACGTACAGCCTTTTTGATCCAATGCAATGATATACATTCACCAAACCAGGGTTCTTCAATGTGGGTGGTACCACCCACTAATAGGCGATTTGTGATTTTAAGTGGTTTGTTTTGAAGAAAACTAATTTTTATGTTAGGTGGGCGGTAGCATGTTTTAATCTTTTTAAGATATGTCAGAGTAGGTGGTAAGCGAAAAAAAAAGGTTGAATACTCCTGGCTAAAATCTGAAAAACAGAAGCCATACGAACCCCTGAGCCATCGCAGTAAATCATCATCATCATTGTGTGGTTGAAGGACATCTCGGAGGGCACTGCGGAACTGGAATAAATTGTAAATAACATTATTGACAGGGAAGCAAAGGAACTGTTATTCAGTGAGCGAAGAAGAGAGAGAGAAGAAGAAAAAATGAAAGACAAAGAGAGAAGAAAAGGAAGTGGAGAAGACTGAAGAAAAGAAGGGAAAGAAGAAAAGGGAAAAAAGAAAAAGGAAAAATGAGATGAAAAACAACAGCAGAAAAGGAAGGCAAAGAAAAAAGAAAATGTGAGAGGGTAAAAAAAGATGAGAGATGAAAAAGAGGTTGAAGAAAAGTCAGAAAAGGAAAAAGAAGAATAAAATGAAAAACAAAAAAGGAAGAAGAAAATGTAGAAAATGATAAAAATAATTCTGAAATCACAAAGAGAAATATGATGACAATTAGATTTTGGAGATATAGAAAGTGAAAATCTTTATACAGTATCGTCCATAAATAAGTGCTGAGTTTGGTCATAAATAATACCTGATAATATCTGTTTTGATTGTGTATGTTCCACTAGAAATAATAAAATCCTGCTATGTTTGGTTTAGAAGAAAATTAACTTTCTATAAAATAGTGGTAGGGGTGTACTCATTTATGGGTGATACTCTATATACATATATAAATTTTGATCTGTTTCTGTGTTGTATGTGTACGCAGAGAAAGAAAGAAGACTAAGAACCAACACGACTGCCCCCCCCCCCGTCAGTGTTGTATGCTTATCTCTGTCAACCTAGACTTTACTATCCCCTAGTATACCACATACAGATTTTTTTTTAATCTCTTGGAAAAGATATATGTATTCACTCATGTCTTTCTGTTTGTCCACAAAATATCTCTGAAAGTTAATTAATTTCAATTAAATTTTGGGGATGGTTGGGCTACGGAAAAAAATGATTAAACTTTTGAGTGGATCCAGCAATTTTTTCACCCCTACATATATATTAGTCAGCACACCAGGCAGTGCAGTGTCGAGTTTGAAGATTTTTGGGATCAGTGGTTCTTGAGAAATCTATATATCCACACAACACACATTCTGAAAAAGTTCTAAATGAATTTCAATTTGTCTGGTCTTTAGAAACAAAAGAAAGCAAAAGAAAGCAAAAGAAAGCAAAAATATTACACAGTGACTTTTAGTCATGACCGTCCAGCGCAATGATTTTGAATGTAGGGAGTACGCCCCACAAGGGGGCAATTGGAATACATTGTGGCGTGAAGAGCAGAAAGCTTTCTGTGGCTCAAAACGGAGATGTATTAAGACTTAGCTGATTAATTCCTGATAATACAATACTGTTAATTCCTAATTATACAATGTTATTAATTCCTAATTACATGATACAATTAATTACTAATTTTACAATGGATTCCATTGTAACTAATCCTTAACTCATTAACTTTGTGAGGTAAAAAAAGCGATGAGGTAATTGCATTGTTGCTACTAAATTCACAAAATAAAGAAATGGCAACAAATTTAGTAAGTGCACTGAAATTCATATATCAATATTTTGTTTACAGATACAGTGCTTCCCAAAAGTTTAAGACCACCCCGCATTTTTTCAATAAATGAAATCAACTCTTTTTTAACTCTTTGTTCCCTGATAACGCCTCTAGGCATGGTAATAAATTTCACTCATGCCCTGATCACGTGTAGAAGTGTGATCTCATATTTGTATTATTTCCAGGGCAACAAAACAAAAAAAAATTACTAAAAAAACATGTTTAAATTTAAATCATAACAATGCCAATCAATCAATAATAATACCCTTTTCAATGGACTTTTTCATGATTTTATTTCACTGGACTTGGAAGTGATACATTGGGAATAATCACTGAAAATTTGGCTGTCAGGGAGGAAAGAGTTAAACATCATATAACCACTAAAGTATTGTATTTATTTTACAAATTACATAAGGCATATGTACTGACATACACACAATTCATAAATTGTATTTCTTAGTATTTTGGTATGTATCTGTTGTTTTTTATGACAGCCAGTACACAGCGTGGCATATAGTCTGGGGGCCAGCTGGGCCTACTGTGCACCCCCCCCCCATGATCCTATGAGTAGGGTACCAAAATGTTCCTTAGGATGTCCTCTTTTAGAAAAAAGATGTTCCCAAGAAAAAAGATGGGAAGAACTACCTCATTTGCATAAAAAATGGCCTCAAGCACACCAAAAGAAAAAGAAAAAAAAAAGAATTTCATATCTCGTCTCCCAGTTGACATATCTGAGTGCTTTAAAAGGCTAAATCATGGTTTTCAGACATGAGGAATTCAAAAATGCAATTTATTTTACCATAAAAGTAATTAATTTATAGGTATTTCAGTATTTTACAAGGAAATATACTTTATAGGCAAAAGTCTATGGATTTACTTCATGAATGAGATGTGAAGCTAGGTGTTGAGCATTTTACGAGAAAACTTCAAGCACACAGTCCCATGTCTAATCGATTGTGGAATTAAGACAAAAAGTAAACGAATAATGCCTAACTAGCCCAGAGAAAAGGCTGATGCAATAATTATGTACAATAAAAATGTCTGATGCAATCTAACATATTTTATTGGTGGTCTTAAACTTTTGGGAAGCATTATATTTATACACTTCAGACGAGTAGTGTTGACAAAAGAAAGTTTGTCAGTATTCAGAGATGTACTTCTTTTTGCCATATGATATCTAACTACAACTGAAGAAATCTCTGTCCGTGTGTGTATGCACAGTGATTACTCGACAACTGGCCATTGTGCAAAGTTAACATTCACCAGCAAACCAGGCAGTACAGTGTCGAGTTTGAAGATTTTTGGATCAGTGGTTCTTGAGAAATCTAATAGAAAGAAAAAAGAGATTATAGATCTAAATTGGCAACACTGAAGACAAGTAACCAAAATAATTTGTCATAGTTTCATAAGACGGACGGAAAATTATTTTACATGACTATTATGGCAGGCTGCTCCCCACACCATAAAGTCCAGACCCTTCCAAACATGCATCTTTGGAATGGGCACTGCCCTGGTATAATTAAATTACTTTTTGAGCTGTGGAGGGTGGACATGGAGCAAAAGAGGTTACAAAACACTAGTCTAGAGGTTTGGTCCCCATGTGGTTGTTGCAATGACCATGGTTTGAATCCTGGTCACGGCAAGACATTGTTCAATTCATTTTTTTTTGCTATCATTTTCTTTAAATGTATTTACTTATGTCTGTCCATCTCTCTACTTGTCCACACAATATCTCCAATAGTTCTCAATGAATTTCAATGAAATTTTATGGAAGGCTGGGTAATGGTCTAAGAAAGAGGTGATTGAATGTTTGGGTGGATCAAGGAATATTTCCTCTTCTGCATCATAGCTAAATGTGTCCACACTGTACAATATCTCCAAAGGTTCTCAATGAATTTAAATGCAATTTTGCAAGGCTGGGCTACCAAAAAGTGAATGAATTTTGGGGCTGATCCATGGATTTTTCCTCTCCAACATAATAGATTTATGCCCACACTATACAATATCACCAAAAGTTCTCAATGAATTTCAAATTAAATTTTGTTGAAGGTTGGGAAATGGGCGGATCCAGCAATTTTTTTCTCTCTTACATCGTAGCTATATATCAACACAACACAATATCTCCCACAGTTTTCAATGAATTCCAAATTTTCTGGTCTTTAGAAAGGAAATATAGCAAACGTATTCAACTTTTGATTTGACTGTTAGCCGTGACCGTCTAGTGCAGTGGTTCTCAACCAGGGAGAGGGGAAATTTTGGTAGTCCAAGGAGGGAATAAGGTAAGAATAAAAGTCCAGTCTAGAGATATGGTTTTCTGCACTTCTATCTATCAAATCAAAGGCTCGAAATAAGTTCCAAGTTTTGAATGATTTAAGATCTGCTCTCTCACTAATAGACACACAAATGAAAGAACTAGTAGCAAAAAAACAAAATCACATTGATGTGTATATCAGTTATGATAGTAGAATTCCAATTTATTTTGTAATAAACTGGAATTTCAATTGATGTGTTCTAATTATTTTCACAACAAATACACAGCAGCAGCTGTACAATTATAAAATTAAACTAATTCTTAGTATAAAGATGTTTAATTATATGTAAAATAATGGAAGGGGGGAAATACTAGTAATCTTATTGACAAAAGTAGGGAATGCCTCAAAAAGGTTGGGAACCACTGGTCTAGTTTACCTAATGCTGTGGCCTTGGAAAGCCTGTTTAGTTTAGTTGTTTTTTTTACCTCTGCCAACGAAGTTGGGGACGTTAAATGTATTCAACTGTGTTGGTCTTTCCGTCTGTTTGTCCACACAATATATCCAAAAGTTCTCAATAAATTTCAATGAAATTTTGTAGAATGGTGGACAATGGTATATGAAAGAAGTGATTGAATTTTGCAGTGGATCAAGGAATTTTCCTCACCTGCATCGTAGCTTTATGTCCTCTCTGCACAATATCTCCAAAATTTCTCAATGAATTTTGATGAAATTTGGACAATGTGCTACTGAAAAAGTTAAAGTAATTAAATTTTTGGGTGGATACAGAAATTTTTTCCTCCCCTGGATTGTAGCTATATATCCACCCCACACAATAATATCTCAATTTTAGGGAAGGGTGTACAAGGGACTACAGAAAAAAAGATTAAATTTTCGGCGGATCCAGGAACATCATTTTCGATTGAGAGATACTTTTTCAATTTATGTATTCACTCATGTTTGCCCATACATATTATGTTTGAGGTTTGCTGTTATTATTGTTTGTTTGTTCTTTTCTGTGTTTAGCTGTGCTGACCAACGTGTTTGGTTAGAACTGGATTTTAGCTGTGTTTAGAAAAGAACGGAGAGAGAACAAAGACATGCTTACAGGGCAATGGCCTGTTCAAGAGAGATCCTTAACATCTCTTACTTCCGGCCCTCGTTTTTGGGACCGGAAACGGAATGGGGGCTGTTGGAAGCTGTTTATTTATATTATATATAAACATTAATACATACATATATAAACATTAAAATACACTATCTGCAAAAGTTATCAATGAATTCCGATGACATTCTGTCAGAGGGTGGGCCCTCGGCTAAGGAAGAACTGATTAAAGTTTTGGGGCGGATCCAGGGCTTTTTCCACTGTCACCTCCTCTGCTTCCTAAGTATTTTTGAACTGACAATAAATGGGTTTGGCACTTTGGCAGAGATATTCGCTCTTTGGATGCTATCTAATTTGAATATGTTTTACTTTTCGCCAAACAATAGAGCATCAAAAAATAAGTAAAAACAATTTTTTTTTCGTGTATTTACTAAGTACTAAAACTTAACTACGTAATAGTGAAACATTCCTGTTTACATTCAATCTGTGATGAGAGAGCATTATATCCGAAGTAGTGAGGATTTGTTGCAACTGAGTTAATATATTCTATGGATCAAATCTAAAATATCATTAGTTCGTTTCTCGTTAGATTATTTTCTTAAAGTGACATTTTGTAACAATTTGTGGAAAATTTGTAGCACTTCTACACTACAGGTTGTCCCTAAAGTCTGGACACATAGGCAAAATGCATATTTTCAATAAAAAAATTTGAACATTTTATTTAATTGAAATATTAATAAATAACATCTTCAATGTGTTTTCCACCATTTGTGATGCAAAGTTCAATGCGCTTTGCGAGATTCACATGAACCCGATGCATTAACTCCATATTTCCGTCAATTTGAGCACATTCATTTATGATGCGTTCCCTCAGGTGTCTCGTAATTTTTATAACTTTCTTCTTTCGACAAACTCATATTTAATCTGTGTGTCAAAACAAATATAGTTAGGGACACCCTATATATGTGCATAAAGTGTATGTATTATGAGTTTGTACGAATTTTGTAAGCGTCGAAAAGCGTGTATGTAGGCATCATAGTTAGAAAAAGGAAAAAAACCCATACATAACGTTGTGGCTACGTTACGTAAAATCAACTTGCATAAGAGATATTTAAGATAATTAAAGCTACATATATAACCTATATACACTAATCTTGTACGAGTGTATTTTCACGTGAGCGCTGCCTGCAGGGTTTAGGTTTCTCAAAAGATGAGTGTTCCAAAAGTCTGACATATCGGTCATCTCTGCTCTAAATCAGTCAAAGAGGGCAGAAAAAAATTGATGGCGGCTAGTAGTAGCTAGATTATTAGGTCTGCTATTCTCTGGATAAAAACTAAATTGTTTTCGTAAGTGGCACTGTAACAATTTGTGGTAAAAGTAAGAATTAAATGTGTAGCACTTCTATATGTGCATATAAAGTGTATTTATAAGTTTGTACGCATTTTGTGAGCGTCGAGGAGCGTGGATGCAGGCATCATTTTTCTCAATATGGACAAGAGTTCCAAAGATCGGATAAACTCGGTCAAATCTTTCCAGAAAAAAATTGATGGCTAAAAACAGCTAATAATGGCTAGAAGTAGCTAGATTATTATCACAATAATGGAAATAAATTGCTAAAGGTGGCTAGAACATATATCTGTTATCTAAAAACAATTTCTTATATCTAAACGCAACAAAAAATATCTAGATTCAGATATAAAATATCAAAGTTTGTAACGCAGAAAATTGATGGCTACAAATAGCTAATAGTGGCTGAAAGTAGCTAGATTCACAATAATGGAAATAAATAGCTAAAAGTGGCTAGAACTGATATCCGATATCTAAAAACAATTTCTTATATCTAAACGCAACAAAAAAATATCTAAATTCAGATATAAAATATCAAAGTTGGCAACGCTGAGTGGGGGCCTTAAATCGGATGTTTGTTTTTTTGGATGTCCAATTTTAAAAATTTATTCCGGACATACAGGGCGAAATACTGACACGATGTCAAAACTTGGACATAACTTGCAAGTCATAGTTAGAAGAAAAAAAAGCCATACATAATGTTGTGGCTACGTAAAAATCAACTTGCGTAAGAGATCTGTTTTAACATTATAATGCTACGACGAGTGTATGTAACCTATATATACACACAACACTTCTCTTGTAAGCGCGTATTTTCACGTGAGCACCGCCTGTCCTATTTTTCTTTCCTCGTGTTTACACACACAGAAACATATGATATTATAATATAGAGATGACACGTGCGTTTTGTAACTTGAGTTCTAACCACGTGGCTAAACTTAAAACTATGAGTAAACATCAGTTGATGAACAAACAACCACGGGAACAAAGCCGTGTATTATAAATATCAAACACTCAACTGGCATTACGAACAAGTATTAGGCGTACGAGCCCGGAGGGGCTAACCTGTCCTCCCAAATTCGGTCAACAGTGCCCCCCCCCCCTCAACCGAAGAGATCTCGTACACCCTTGTAAACAAGTGATTATTTTTGCGATGACTTGACACACATTTTATTTGACGATGTTTCCCCCCCAAACAGTACAAAACATTGAAAACAGTGTTTATATCGACATCTAAACGCACTACTAGTTCAGTGGTTCCCAACCTTTTCGAGTCTACCCCCCACTTTTGTCAATAAGATTACTAGTATCCCTATTGCTATTGTAACTGAAATACACATCAATGTGATTTCAGTTCTTGTTTTTTTTGCTACTAGTTCTTTGGTTTGTGGGTCTATTAGTGAGAGAGCAGAATTACCCACTCCCCAGTTGGGAACCACTATACTAGACATTAATATTAGGCCGACAGAATCAGTGTTGCCAACTCAAAAAATATTTTCGCGCTAGTTTGACTGTCAAAAAGCGCTAAATTCTTTTAAATTACCAAAAAGACGCTAAAAATGGTCGAAAATAGCCAGAAAATGGCCAAAATGTTTTAGGTCAATCGTGTAAACAAGTGATTATTTTTGCGATGACTTGACACACTTATTTTATTTAACGATGTTTTTCCCCAAAACAGTACAAAACATTGGGTACAGTGTTTGTATCGACAGCTAAACGTACTACTAGCTCAGTGGTTCCCAACCTTTTTCTCGAGTCATTCCCCACTTTTGTCAATAAGATTACTAGTATCCCCTCCCTCCCATTTATTAAATTGCAACAAAGAATAATTTCAAATAATAACTTTATTTTATGTATAATTAGACAGCTTCATACTAAGAATTAGTTATTTTCTATAGTTTTGATAGGTATTTCTGCGGAGTTCGTGACCCACTTACGGAAAATTGATTGGCGAAATATACGAGATAAAAATTATTTGTGTAAAACGGGAGATATTATTGAATCAAAATAGTGTAAATATCCGTTCTGTTCCGTAGTGATTACGAGATTTTCTCCCCCTTTTAACGAGCAAAAAAACACCTAGATTTAAAAAATTTACTACACATCTTTGAGAATGGTCATTAATATTCAAATGGTTCTTCGGACGATTGAACTCCTTGTTTCGGCAGATCCATTCTTCGGCCTTCCTCAGGTGGAAAATTTGTGTTTTAAAGGGGATTATAGCACAGGGCCCGGGTGTTTGTGTCTTTGTCGTGTCGTAATAAGAATTAGTTTAATTTTATAATTGTACAGCTGCTGCTGTGTATTTGTTACTCAAAGAAAGCAACCGAAAATAATTAGAACACATCATTTGAAATTCCAGTTTATTAGAGAAAAAATAATTCTGCTATTGTAACATCAATGTGATCGCTGTTCTTGTTTTTTTTGCTACCAGTTCTTCGATTTGTGGGTCTCTTAGTGATTGAGCACATCTTCAATCATTCTCAACTTGGAGCTTATTTCGAGCCTTTGACTTGATAGATAGAAGTGCAGAAAACCCTATTTCTAGACTGGACTTTTATTTTTTACCTAATAACCTTATTTCCCCCTTGGACTACCCAAATTCCTCCCCCGGTCAGAGTTGCCAATGTAGCGCGTTTCTTGTTTTGGCTAAATTAGCGCGTTTGCGCCCAAAACATTTTGGTCGTTACTGGTCATTTTTAATGTCTTTTTGGCTATTTTAAAACATTTATCGCTTTTTGGCAGTCAAACTTTCTAAGAACTAGAAACACTGTTGCTAGATTAGTGTTCTCAAAGTCGGACACGGGTTTTCCAAAAATAGGAAAAAATGGTCAACCCAGCTCAAAATCATACAGAAAAATGATGGCTAAAAATAGCTAATAATAGCTAAAAGTTGATTTTAAAATAAATAGCTAAAAGTCGCTAGAACTGATATCCGATATTCAAAGACAACAAAAAATATCTAAATTTAGATATAAAATATCAAAGTTGCCAATTTTGGATGTCCGAGTTAAAAAATGTTTAAGGCGAAACACGATGTCCGAAATCGGACATACTGGCAACCCTGGTCCGAGGCAGTATTCACAAACTGCATTATATTTATATGTCAATATGATTTCCAGGGGCGTAGATGGAGAGGGTCTAGTGTTATTTTGTATTGTCCCCCAGGGCCCCCAATGAAGCTCCCCCCCAGCCTTATGAATATTTTACCTACAGCATGTCTTATCCGCTTGGATAGTGTAATGGTTAGCACGTCTGCCTCACACACAGAAGGGTTCGATTCTGTGTGTGTGGAAAACTCTTAATTAGGACAAATTTCCCTGTGCACTCAGCAGCGAATTGATTTAGGGTGGAGGTAATCCCTCCGATGGACTTGGAGGGGGCCCCCTCAAGACAGGGGGCTTGGCTTCACCAGGCCCTCAAATCTCTAGCCACGTCCCTGCTTTTGAAAGGTCTGCCGACCGAACAAGCTCCGGGGACCACTGTGCACTAAATGTGTGAGGGAAGGGCCCCCCCCCCCCTGATGATTTATTGCATTCACAGCCCACAATTTAATTTTTCTCAATGTTCTTCTGTATTGGCAGTTGTTACTTTTATTGCCGTTTTTAGTTCCTCAACCGTTCCTAAGGGAAGTTGCAATCTTTAACTCCACAGCGAATTATCACAAATGATCAAGTTTGCACTTGGTGGAGGCCATGCTATGTCTGATCCACATCCAACCTATAGTCCACTAATTCTTTCATTCAGAAATTCTCTAAACAGGATAGCAAAATGCGCCGTTGCAGTGTTGTGTTGTGTTTGTGTTTGTGGTATAAAATTAACTTACGTTCGTTTGTCTCCCGTTGGCGGCCATGTTGAAGAGGGATTGAAAGCGAGAGAGGTAAAACCAGAATGAATAAATCTTGGTTGGTTCGAAACCGGAACCGGAAACAGAACGGGCGAACTTAGAGTTTATTGGCTGATTACAGTTTGTTGTTGTTGTTGTAGACTTCTGAATTGGAGAGCGCACGTGGGATTGTCTACTACTCGTAAGGAAAGAAAGATAAGCGGTTTTCGTTTTATCAGCCAATACACGACAAACTATTTCGTCCGTTAACGATACGGGAAGGTTAGGTTAGGTTAGGTGAGGCCATTCAACGGTGAGGGCGACGTGGTCGCGTGGCTTAAGAAGGTTAAGTTGGTGGCGAAGCTCCAAGAGTATCCCGGACCTTGCTTGCTCCATGCCGTTGTATTTAGAAAGGAGCGCGTTGGCACTCCATCTAGAGAGATGAATGACGAAGATCAGTTGGACGCGGGATTGATAGAGGCTAGACTGAAGGAGGCATTTGCAGAAGGGGCATTTGCGGCGTATGGGGAAACTCGTAAGGAAGAGGTGAACCGGGGAGCAGGTGGACGTTTACGTTAGGGGGATTAGTGTGGGAAGGGTCGGGGAGAGTGGTAAAGTTCACGTTTGTAAATGGGTTTCCCGGATCACATCTTCGTGGCCCTTCAACAATTACCAGGCGTGGCAACCATGGCCATGGCTGATGTCTTGTCAAGTGCTAGGGTGCTGACCGTCCATAAGGCGGAAGACCTTGGGGTGTCCGCCGATGTGGGTCGGGTCGAACGGAGGCGACAAACTGTGAACAATGAGGAACCAAGAGTGGGAAGGGGGTAGATGCAACCGTCCAGGGGGCAGTGCTTCAGGTGTCGGGAACCACATATGGTGAGGGATTGTCGAGAGCCTAGGCCTGAGTTGACCTGTTACCGGGGCGGCCAGGCAGGTCAGATAGCGCAATATTGCAACCCGGGAAACTGCCTAAGGGGAGCCACTGCGCCGGTAGATGTCCCTTATACCCAGTAAAGGCGCCCCATCGTATGTTCCCAACAGTGAAGGTGGGAGGACGGCGAGGGCACTCGTCGAAACTGGCTGTACCACAAGATCATGTAGTATAGGGGTACCAATATGATAGAGCTAACAGTGCAGGGGGCGCGGCTAGAACACCAAATGATCGTGATAGATTACATTGTCGAAGGTGTCGACGTGGTGAGTGGAATGGACATGTTGATAGGCTGGGGGGGGGGCGTGACAGTCGCCGAGGAGGGAGCTAGATTCGGAGTAGCCCTATGCGCGGTGAGTATGCAGCCAAAGAGTGGAGACCCCGGTGGTGTAGACGAAAAGGTTAGAGAAGGGAGTGGAAGTGTAACAATTAGAGACAAAGACTTCCATGTGGAATTTGATGGTAAGAAATGGACCGTAGAGTGGTTTTGGGTGGGAGAGCCCCCGATTTTGAAGAACGGAGTAAGTTGTTACCGAGGGTACCTTGAAGGGAGGAGTGAGAGCCGAGTTCGAGAAAGAGGTGGATAAAAGGGGTTACGGCACTTTGGTCGCGGGGAAAGTTAATCGCCTGGAGAAATGGCTATTTCCTAGCCACTTGTTATAGCCGGAACAAAACGAGACGATAAAGTCAGCTGAATGTGTTTTCTTAAAAGAGACACCAGATTCAGCTGACTTTATCGTCTCGTTTCGCTTCGTTTCGACTATAAAAAGTGGCTAGGAAATAGCCATTTCTGCAATGAAAAGTCCAGCGTTTAATTTACTCGTGATTAATTTCTGGATACCGGATAAAAGAGGGCATTCTTGTGCCATGGGGAGAACTGGTGTGCTGCCATTGATGGCGGTAATTCGGCCAATGGATAACAAGGTCAAACCAGTATTGGACTTCATGGAATTGGATCGTCACGTGGCGTGTCACGTGACAGATGTGTGCGGGGAGACCATGCGTGCATGGCGACAGATGACTGGGGCGGCGACGATTGTCGACCTGCATGCAGTCGGCGTACTTACAGCTCCACGTGGCTAAGGGGTTCTGGAAGTACCAACTGGTGAACTACAAAGGTAGCACATACTGTCTGACCAGATTGGGCTTTGGGCTGAAATCCGTGCCGAAGATCATGGCAACTGTCCTGAAAACCATGATAGGAAAGGCGAATAGGGCAAAGGGAGCCACTAACTCATACATTGATGATGTTTTGGTAGATGAGACAGTGGTGACGGCGGAAGAAGTGAGATGTCATCATAAGAGTTATGGATTGACCGCGAAGCCATCTGAGTCATTGGAAGTTTTTTGTCTACTACTTCTACATCTGATACGTATGGACGTGTCGATTTCATGTCGATTTCACGCAGAAATGTTCATTTCTGCGTGAAATCGACATGAAAATTTTTTAAAATCTGTCAAAAATCAGCATATTATTCGATTTTAATAAAATTTTCGATACTTATTTATTAAAGGAAAAAAATAATTTTACATTCCAAGAATAATGTTTTTTCATATGATTCCGATCCCACCTTTTATCAATTTGATGATTTATCTATTTTATATAATCATGCTTTCGTTGACACATTTTACAGATATATCCCTGCGAGATACTAATTATGTTTACCTTTTTAAGAATATTATCCAGGAACTGCTGGAGCGGAACTCTTACTTTGGGATTAAAAAAAAAAAAATATGTCAAATATTTTTTTTTTTCTGCAAATTTTTACTTTTATTCGATTAATTATAATTAAGGCTTTTGATCTGTGAAAATGTTTTTTTTTTCACTCAATATTATTTTAAAAGTTTTTTCACCATTTTTATCGATTTATTTCGATATGTTTTAAATGTATATATTTTTATCTTTCTATGCCGTGGTTCGACTGAAACTTATAAAAATATTATAACAGGGATGAATAATTAAATATAGTGAAATGATGAAAAAATATTCACCGGCTGTATTTTTAATATATTTTATTCTGTTTTTTGTGTATGTAAATTGACCGCTTCAAATTATGGAAGCTGCAGGCGATAACATGCTTTTTTTTACACGGCGCAGCTGTCGTGCACTTTAATCTTGTTTATTTTTTCCACTCAAATATATGTGTACTGCATTGTCTACCATACATCAGGTGTCGCTTACACGCTTGTAATCTTTTTTCATTTTGTTCATACCTAACTTCTGAATTGGCAAGCGCACGTGGACTGTGAAGATTGTCTTCTACTCGGAAAGAAAGGAAGGTAAGCGAGTTTCGTTTTATCAGCCAATACACAACAGTCATAGAATTGCGATGCTCCGAAACCCTCTCCTGTGAGTGGATCAATTCTTGAAGAATGATCAAGTGAGAATTGTGACTTCAAGTTAAAGAAAAATTCTGGCCTATAAAATCATTTGCCGAAATAATTTGAGAGGAAATATAAAATTGTGCCATGCGAGCGACCTTGTGACTTTCCTACGCAGCAATATCTTTTTCCATTTCACTCTTAACCCATAAGAACCCACTGTGACACCGGTGTCACATACAATTTAATTGATCTGCACAGTCTCTTATATAATATTATATTTTATCATTGATTTTAACTCATGGAGTGTACTAAGTGACATCTACTGTACATCCTGGTGCAGTCGTGTGACTGTGTGTCAATTTGCCTACCCATAATCCCACATAATGTTACTTCAAGTAGAAATGGGTCTGGGTTCTTATGGGTCAAAATTGCCGACACAAAAGGTTATCTGAAAATCATTATTTAATATTGTATTACGATAAACAGGGGGTTCATGTTACTTTAAGCGTCGTAAATTAGAGGTAATGGTAATCTTTGGTCTCATGGATGCAAACTATGGTATTTAAACACAGCATACAAAGACTCCAAAAAGTATAACTATACAACGTATTGATCGGATATTAACACAATAATCAAGTTATCTAAATAACTTAATTGAATAAACATTCGTAAGACCAAGGATTACCATTACCGCCAATTAATTTATTTACCAGACACCCAGACTGTCGAAAATCACTGGATGCGCCTTAAAGAGAAATTTCGATGTTTTGGCACGTTTGATGCACTTTTTCCGTCGTACCGAAACGAATTCAAGGTGCGCAATATTCTGATAAGAACAAATTAATGGCGCAATATTCAGATAAGAACAAATTACTGGAGCAATATTCTGATAAGAGCAAATTAATGACGCAATATTCTGATAAGAACAAATTGATGGCACAATATTCTGATAAGAACAAATTAATGACGCAATATTCTGATAAGAACAAATTAATGACGCAATACTCTGTATGCAGTGTTCAACTACCATATTTTACATTCGTAAGACCAAGGATTACCATTACCTCCAAGTAACGTGGACCCAAACAGGGAATGTCTTGAAACGGTGATTGAAAAATGATTGCCAATTTGCGTTCGAATTTTAGATGTGTATCTAGAATTCCTTTCAACATTATACTTTATTTGAAGTTGGAACTCAATATACATCCTCTTTGTCCTATTCTTAAAATGCTTGAGCATTTTAACTATTATCTTGACGAAACGAATGTGTATAATGCAGCTAGATACCTTAACAAACAGCCAAGGTACACATCTTACAATACCACAGAGACCGCTCCTCTTGTCACTGAGGTGATAGTTCTTTTGTTTCATGACAACTGTAACTATATATTAACCACACCTTGAAGAAGAATCGGTCCACTAATCGCAGGTAAGTGCCAACAGTTATTTACGTCGGCCAGTTTTTAGACCATCTATGATCCCTTCGTTTATAGGGGTGGCCAAAGTGTTCGACATCGAACCCTGGGGTTCGGTGGTCTATCCAAGGGGTCAATAAATGCTTTGGGGTAAAAAGTGGATCTGTATACGCTGGGAGGGGTCTATTGAACTTTTGGGGTAAACAAAATAAATGTGATATCAATGACTTGGCTTCGCGAACAAATAACAGTAGGACCATAGACGGCGGGGCCTGTGTGCGTAATAACCCTCGAGATCGAGCAATGAAGTTTTAAGGTGAAGTGCGACTTGCCCTGGGTGGACCCCACCCTTTAAACCAAGGGTTTTCATCCTATGGTCCACCGAGGTGGCGCGAATAGGAGCAGGGCCCATAGGTCGTATGTTTGAGTGAACTTCACCTGGCAGATACCTGAGCTAGCTATGTGGTTCTGCCGCCCCTTTTCGGGTATATTACGACAGTATGGTTGACCTGTGGTTAGGCCACAAGACGTGGACATTCCGTAGTTGGTAGATGCCCACTGACTTATAAATATCATTATGGATTTGGCACGCTTTTGGAAGATTTGGTACGCTTTTGGAAGATTTGGTACGTTCGATAAATTTCTTTCGGCAGCAATGCCCGGGGTGATGAGGGATCTTCCTCAGCTACGCCCCTGGCATCAATTAAGGACAGGCGAGATTGGAAGCGACTAAACCCTTCGACTTTCAAATCCTAAAATGCAAAACCGAAGTTTGAAAAAATCAATGGAGATTTTGTTAATTTATAACGCATGCGCATTAAAAATAACACGAGTGGCTAAATCTCCTTTACTGCAGTATCCGATCCAGGGATGGAAATGGGGGGGGGGGGTACGCGAGGAGGCGGCGTATACCTAGTTCCCCAAACCCATTTCCATCACTGATCCGATCAAGTGAGAAGAATATTGCTTGAAGCCGTATTTGTTTATTCAATTAAGTTTAGAGACGTCGTTCGTTGCTGATACATAGGAAGTAACAGGTGTTGAGTAGTGTGATTAAACCATTGAATGGAAATCGCTCAGCTAAACCATAAACGGTCATCCAGTTAGAAGCTTTGGAAATAATGAAAATACATTCTCTAATTACGTCATTATAGTTAATTACTAGCTTCTAGTTTTCAGTTGAATTAAAAAATGTTTTCTTTAACCCTATTAGTGCCATGGCCTTTTTTACCATATAGCAAAAAAACACTACCGTCAATCAAAATTGTCATCAAAGGTTTCTTCAGTTTTTAAGCTGGTCCGGTTGGTCTTTTTAGGCCGATATATCGCCCGTGTAGTGTTTTTGGCTACGTTATCGAGTCTGATATATCGGCCTGGCAGTGCTATAAGGGTTAAGGACGAAAGAAAACCCAGAGAGCGCATACCTCTGCGAACGCCATTGCCAGGGGAAGTAATTGTGCAGAGATCCACCCCAGAATGTAATCTATCTATTACCCACCCTTGCACAAAATTTCATTGAGTACTTTTGGAGATAACGTGTGGACAGAGACGGACGGAAAGACGCGACCGAATCCATACACCTTTCCAACTTTGTTGGCAGAGTTAAATAAAAAGGAGAGTGAAGTAATATTGGAGAGACTTGCTGCCACTTAATCTCCAGTGTAAGCCATCAGATACTACTGTATATATCTTCAAAGTGTCTGTCTTTCCACACGATATCTTCAAAAGTTCTCAATGAATTTCAATTTTTGGAGTAGATCCATTGACAATTACGCTCCTACGTCCTAGCTAACTGTTCGCACCACACAATAACTACACAGGTTCTGTCTGTCTTCACGATGTCTCTAAAGGTTCTCAATGAATTGCAATGGAATTTTGTGGAAAGGTAGGGCAATAGGCTACGAAGAAGGTATGACATTTTGGAGTAGATCCATTGACAATTATCCTCTTACGTCCTAGCTAACTGTTCGCACCACACAATAACTACAAAGGTTCTGTCTGTCTACACGATGTCTTTAAAAGTTCTCAATGAATTTCAATTAAATTTCGTGGAATGGTGGGCAATAGACTATGGAAGAAGTTGATCAAATTTTGGAGCGGGTCGATTAACAATTATCTCCCCTATGTCATAGTTATCAGTCCACAGATCTTTCATTTTAAAACCAGGGTTTGACATTTAATTGTAAATAACTCCAAATGACTTGCTCTGAGGCATATGGTTCTTTTGTAAACTTTACTCAGAATGAAATATCCTTTCCAACGATATACAATATGCCCATATTTGAGGAAAATTCTTTTTTTCTGACTTGTGCACCACAGCGAAAATCCGCCACTATGGAAAATGGCGCTAAAGAAATTTGCAACTAGTCTAGAATGTCTACCCAAGTTGTTTTTACTCACTAAACGTCACTCTAACAATTGGTTTCATTAAGTCAATTCAAATATTCCTACGGGGCTCCATTACAGCGCCATGGTGCTAAAACAGGTTTCCTGTGGGAAATAAACGAAACATCTGCTCATTTGGAAAGGCTATCACGTATCATTTTACTTCTGTTGGTGTAACAAATAAAATGTCACCATTGAAGTTTGGCCACCTTGGGTGGTAATGATATCTGCTTTTGCCCATGGACTATGCTACTTCTGTTACATAGTTAATACGGCAATGTTGGTAATAACATCAATAAGTTCACTAAAGGTCTAGAAACAATCTATTTCTGTCTGCATATTCGAGTAAAAGCGGTCAGAATTTATGAATAAAATTTTCCGGATCGATCGATAGGGAATTCATTGCTTATTCTGCGTTTCCTTCCTGAGATTCTGAAACTGAATAATTTGGCTTTTTACGAGGGGAAATGGAAATCCGTAAATACATAGTTTTAATATTAGGAAGGATTGTGAAAAGGGGACATGTTACTGAAGTAGAAGGAGGGA
>VCCN01001818.1:2227805-2240732 GCA_006491835.1 Architeuthis dux
ATATATATGGCTAAAGGTCTACATAGATAATCAATTATTTATATGTGATTAATCCACCACAAATAATATTAGGCAACTATACAATATCAGTATCCTTTTTTTCCGGAGGCAAAAACGACTTAATCGAATATTGATTATCTATATTTTGTGGTGTGGACCAGTTATGAATTATTAATCGTAATTTACAGTTCGATTTATTCTGGAAAACAGGAATAGGGAGATCCAACATAGCTAGAGTACTTGTATAGTTATCTCTAGGTATATGTATTCGTTCGCGTCCGTCTGTATTCCAGTCTTGCTGTCTGTTCACAATATATCTCCAAAAGTACTCAATGAATTTCAATGAAATTTTGTGGAACGGTGGGAAATGGACCAGAGAAGAGGTTTGGGGCAGTTCCATGCATAATTACCTCCCCTAACAGTGACGTTGGCAGAGGTCTGCTCCCTGGGTGCCTACTAGTTTGTTGTAAAATTTACGTGAGACAGACCCGGTAGGAAGAAAGAGAGGAGAAAAAAGGTAATTTAAAAGGAGTGTAGTAAGGGAAAGGAGCTGATGACTGCTACTGATACTATGTGTCACAGACATTACGTACTCATGCACTAGCCCAATGCACGTCCAACATCAGGCTCAGCTGATGACTGCTACTGACACTATAAGTGTGACAGACCCCGTAGGAAAGGAGAGGTGAGAAAAGAGAGGTAGTTTAAAAGGAGTGTAGTAGGGGAGGTGCTGATGACTGCTACTGATACTATAAGTGTCACAAACACTACGTACTCATATACTAGCCAAATACACGTCCGACGGACGGATTATTCGACTATTATATATAACGAACAGTGTTTTTTTTCTCTGTTTGTTTCTCTGTCCGTCACAACGGACTATTTCACTTAAAGGTAACAATTTTGCTGATGAAAATATCTCCTACCCACGATTTGAAACAATGGACTCATTTACTTGTGTGGTAGAAATGTCTTCTTGAATTGACTCACTGGATGTTTCTTTCAAGTTTATCAAAAAGTTGGAATGTTCAATGCACACGAAATGCCCGTTCGTCGGAATCTTTTTGTGTGTGTTGTGAACTTGAATGGCAAAAAGATTCTCGTGACCGGTTGGGTGAGTTATTTAGTCTCATGAAAGATACATCGATCGTTAGAGAACCTTTGTGAGCGGTTAGGTTTGATTATCGTCATTGCGTCGATGCTGTTGGGTTGGTTGAGTGGCGTCATGTTGACTTGCCAAAATACATACTGTGTACTGATGGTAGGCAGGAGTCTTTTATCCTACACTTTGTTGGCTTCTCCATTCTCACGTTCGTATTTTAGGCACGAATATAATGCGGTTCTCTTATGTCGACAGTATGAAATCAAATGATGGATAATTTTATATCCGACAGAATATGATAATTATAATGACATTTGTTAGTGAGAGCCTATATTTGCCCGGCGCCGGTGTGAGCGACTGCTAAACGAGCGGCCTAAATCGTAAATGCGAATAAAGAAACGAACTCCGTGCGGGGATCGAACCCGCGCCCACCTTGGAAGCTACCATATACGCAGGTACTGCTCTACCGACTGATCTAACGAAGGTCAGATGGTAGGCAGGAGTCTTTTATCCTACACTTTATTGGTTTCTAGAAGCCAACAAAGTGTAGTACCTGCATATACTGTGTACTGTTTCTGTAGCGTTGTGTGTTGACTGCCATATTGATTTAGCGTCAGTGGTGGAATGATAAAAAACCAAGTGTGGGAATGCAACGTTGTCTGCTCCGGAGTTGGGGGGGGGCGTCTCAAAGGTCAACCTTTTGCGAAATTTAACCGATTTCTGAGACGTTTTGAGGCCATATGTGAGGAGTATTTGGACTGGCTGGTTTTTCTCATCAGTGAATTGTTCAAATAGTTGTCCCCCTCACCCCCAAAAAGTAAGGGAACGCGTTCCCACAGCACCACAACGCTGTTTAGGGTCGTGTGTTGTCTGTCGAAATAGATGTTGAGTGACGTCTTATTGTGTTCTCCAGGCCTCAGGGAACATATGTTTGAAATGCGATTCTCTCAGTAAACTTTTCAAATAGAGAATTTTAGTAGTATACAGATAGTGGGGGAACGTCGCTCCACCTCCCCAAAAAGTAAGGGTACGCGTTCCCACAGCACCACACCGCTGTTTAGGGTCGTGTGTTGTCTGTCGAAATAGATGTTGAGTGACGTCTTATTGTGTTCAGTCACGAAGGACCGGCAAAATAGATGTTTTGAATTGCATAGTGCCTCCCTAGATGTATGAAATGCGATTCTCTAGTTTTTATTGGTCAGAAAATATTATTTCCCTTTTCATGATTGATTATGCTATTTCAATTTTTTGGTGAGAACTCATTTGATCATTTTGATCCATTTTGGTCATATTTAAGTGTAAACAAGTAGTTCTATTTACCGCTGATAACGGAGCTCTATGGATTGGGAGCCGGCAAATTCACCGATATACATTTATATTTACCGAGATCTTTAAAATTTCAAAAAGGTTAAGAATTAAAAAGAATTTACTGGAACGAAAATATATTAAAGATTTAGCAATCGTTCGGCGGAGGGCCCATGCCGTTTTCAGCTATATATGTACTTCTCAAACTTTTGACGAAAAAGCGATACGTGACGAGAAAAAAAAAAGTTAAAAACTTGTATAAGAATTGTTTTTATTGTAAGAAATATTTATTCCAGTATTTCCAGTGATTTTTTTTAATTCATAACCTTTTTGTAATTTTAAAGATCTCGGTAAATATGTATGCCGGTGAATTGTATCTTGATGAATTTTACATCTCGATAAATGTCGGTAATTTGCTGTCGATAACTTGTTGTCGGTGAATATGCCGCGACCCATATATGTCTTTCCGTCCGTCTTTCCGTCTGTCTTTCTGTCTGTCCACACGATATCTCCCAAAGTTCTCAATGACATTTTGTGGAACGGTAGACCATGGGGTAAGGAAGAAGTGATTGAGTTGGGGGGGGGGGTAATAATTTGTTTTCGATTGAGAGATATTTTTAAAAAAGATTTTCATTCATTTATGTATTCGCTCAGGTCTGTTCGCACGATATCTCCAAAAGTTATCAACGAGTTTCAATGAAATTTCGAGGAAGGGTGGGCGAATTGGCTAACTTCGTTATTCCTTAATATATTTCAATGACATTTTGTATGTATGCTTGTGGAGAGATTCTACCTGGGGAATGGAGAGTTATGGCCGATCCGATTGTTTGTTTACATTTTATAAACAAAAACGTTTTCTTTTTACAATTGGGAAAATTTCTCAAATCTTGACCGATTTTGCTGAAATTTGGCTAAAATGTTGACAAAACCCCAGGAATTGAAAAATGGTAAGTTATGGTAATTCGATTATTTGTTTACATTTTATATATAAATAACCATATGTCAACATGCAAAATATATTAAACTGTTGAACCGATTAGAATGAAAATGTTTATACATTTTCTTGGGCACCTAATTACTGAAAATATATAACGTTTTTAAGAATTTTATGGTTTGATTAAGAAAAGATCGGGTATCTCGGAGTTAACGGTCCTAATAAACAATTAATTGCCACTCTGGTAGTTCAGCATATCATATTATATCGGTTGTGAGAAACAAACACCCTCTGACCAATCTCTCTCTTTCTGTCTGTCTGGGGACCTTTATACTATTAATATTTTTTTGATTTCATTGTAATGCAAAAAGCGAACCTTGACCTTTGTAGTCTGGTAATTGTAAAATATGAAGCCTCTAAAAGTAATAAATAGGTTTACAATGTAACACTACATATTCAATTCTATACACTACACTACTCATATACCACCTTTGGCCACAAATCATTATTTTGTCTTTTTTGATTTTCTATTGAAAACAAAACAGGAACAAGAATAATAATAAATCAATCTGAAGTATTGTAACACACTTTTAAAAAAATTATATTTGACTAGTTTTTACCTTCATCCTAATTTTAGTTTTTTTTTGTTGCCGTAGAAACACTGGCCCGAATTAATAATAATAATTAATAATATAAAAACAACTAAAATTAGGATGAAGGTAAAAACTAGTGAAATTTAATAAAAAGGAATATTGGCAATTCTGAATTATTCTCAAACAGTCCATTTTTATGTACTGTAAAAAGAAAGCATGCCCAGACACACACATAAAGAATATACCCGGGTGTAGCTGAAGAATTAGGGGCTTTGTAGCCCCCCACCCCCATTTAGTGCTGAGGGTCCACAAAGGTATTACTGGGGTCCGTGGGCAGACCTTTCAAACGCCTGGGGTCCGTGAACTTGTTGAGTAGTAAGACCTTTCGAAGGCCTAGCTAGAGATTTGAGATCCCGGGCGGGGGTTTTGTCTCCTTGAGGGGCCTCTTCCAACATTTATTGAGATTTGTTATTGTATAATGTTAGTAGAAATGCAGTAGGTGAACAACTATTCATAAATCCCTCCCCCACTTACTGCATACCATAAATGTTGGGTTTTTTTCGAATGAAAAATTCAATCTTTTCATTTGTTTAATCCATTTTAGCTGGTTTAATGAGGAATAAAGTAAATACAATGATTAGATTAAAAACACAATTGTATTGTATTTAACTAATAATTCATCGTTTGTATTCAATTGACGACCGTGCGTACGTATCATTGAAATATAAGTAGTAAGAAGTACGTATTTTATTTTTCTACCAACCATGATTTACTTAATACGTTGGATAGACATTTTAATTTGCTTTCATGCCTCCACACACACTTTTGACTTTTTGAGAAAAAACAAACAATCCCAAAAAATAAAAAGAACAAAACACACACAAAAACGAACACCTTAAAGAAATTTTCCTTTGAATTTTGATGATAATCACTTTCTAAGCACTGCAGTATAAAAAACATAAATGCACCATGGGTAAATTTTTATTTGGGTTATGTTGCGCGCAAATTTGATCGTTGAAAAGTTCCCACCCACCAACACTTCTGCGTTTTTAACTTATTTTTCAGCGACCACAGAATAATGTTTATTGTTTTTGTTTTTTAAAACTACGCACCGATATTTAAATAAATTTGTGCTGTTATTATGGTTCTAAAATAGATCGTCTGCTATTTTGTTGATTATGACGACAACAAACACACCTGGACAAACAAGTTGGGAACAACAAAACCTATATAATCACATCACAGTAATTAAACTGCGTAAACGTTACCCTCACTCTCTATCAGGTCACGGTGAAGACCACGACGTAGAAAAGGTGGAAACACGAAAACAGTGACGGATGTACACTGCAGAGGTGGTTAGGGAATAGACGAGCACCCCGCCTCCATCAGCATGGCAACCCCCAACCCATCCAATTTGAAAACTGGGAAAGGAACAGGAAAAGTAAAACTATATATGTTATTGCTTAATTCAGTTGAAAATCTAAAGAGAAAGGCAATCACCGGAAATTGTAGATCACTTGGTAAAACAAACTACGGATGGCTTGAAAGCTTAGAATCGGCTACAATTACAAAATATTCAAATAGTTCTTAGGACGATTGAACCCCTTGTTGTTGGTGTTGTTAACACGGCGTTTCGGCCGATCCATTCTTCGGCCTTTTTCAGGTGTAATATCCGAGTGTGATAGGGGTAAACAATATCCGAGTGTGATGGGGGTAAACAGAAGTGTTTTAATTTCAAAGGTGGTAACCCTTACAACGTAGGATTCGGGTGTTTCTTTGTCCTTGTCTTGTCGGGCCTAGGTCTGTTGAGTAACGGAAGCCACATCGGGTTGAACTCCGCACTTGTCTGGCTAATGCATTTAGTCGACATCTTGATATGTGCTGTCTTTTTGATCGTTCAATAACTATTTGAATGTTAATGACCCTTCTCAAAACTATAGACAATATAATTACAAAATAGTCATTAATTTAATATTTAATTTCATTAATTTAATATTTGATTTTAATTATTTGATATTTTACTATTTCTAATAAAACCATGGAATTTCCACGAGTTACTGTTAGTAATAATAACCGTCTGATATTTTGATTATCTGTATATGACCTCCAAGTAGTCAAAACGTCGCATTGTAGCCGGAGATATTGAACTAAGGTACACCTAAAATGCACTAACTTAAAAGAATGCAAAAACAGAATCCGGGTGATTTGACTGAATAGTGTGGGGTCTGCATTCGTACTCACTCCTATCTATATTACAATGGGCGATTTGCCACGGGAGATACTTATTAAATGTTAATTATAGAGTAGTCTATCTATATATTTTTGCAAATGCGTAAAAACCCGGGTTCATTCTTTCTGGTCACCTCAGATTGCACTCATTTTCTCTCAAAGGATGACCGAACATGTCACAGGGTTGTCTTTTGTCTAATAGCCACTAAACCCAGATTAAACCATTATCTTTTATCATTTATTCATTCAAAATCCCCCCTCCTTTTTACAGACGAAAAAGTAATTAAAAATATAATAAAATGTTAAAAGTAATACATTTAAATAATTGAGGTTAGTAAAATTAAAAGAAAAAGTCTAGTGTTGTTGATGTTGGTGTCTCAGTTGTTACATCATTCAAAATGTGCGGGCAGGGAGGGCGTCAGGACCCCCCCCCCCAGGCAATGCGCAATTAAAAATTATTTTTAGATTATTATTATTATTATTATTATTATTTGGCAGATTCGAAATGATTGTATTTCCAATTTATTTGTTTATATTGTTTTAAAATATTGCTGACTTCAAAACCATTTTTACGTACACATACTAGTACTACACACGAAGACGTTTTGTTTAGTACAAAAATGTAACTTCCTTTCTTGCTGTTAAAAATCCACGTGTGATTGACTTCACATTGAATTGAATAACTTTTTTTTAAATTAGAGTCGCAACTTGAGAAATAGAAGTAAACTTATTTCGCTCACTATAAAAGAGAAATATCAGAAACAATCATTTGTGTCAAAATAAAAATTTTGTTTGTTTCTTAAAAAATAGTTCTTGTTTGTTTACAGAAAATACAAATTCCGTGTCAACTGATGTTACTGTCTGAACTTAGTGTCACAATGTACTATACTACTAGTCAGTTTAAAAAAAGAAAAAGATAAACACAACACTAGACAGTAGACACAGTAACCTGCAGCATGATGTAATAATTAATCATAAAATAGACTGCTCACCGCCCAGAGAGGAAGTAATAAACTGGATAATAGCGAATTATGGCCCAAAACCTTTAATATAAGTCTGGTCATTATCGGTCGAAATCTAATTATTAACAGTACATTATCTGTCGTAATCTAATTATTAGCAGTAATAAAAACTAACAGAAAATATTTGGGTGGCCTCGTAGTTTAACGTTCAAAATTAACGGACTCTCGGTCAAGTGTTGCCAACTCAAAAAATATTTGCGCGCTAGTTTGACTGCCAAAAGGCGCTAAGTTTTATTTAAATAGCCAAAAATGGCCCCAAACCACCAAAAAGACACTCAAAATGGTAAAAAAATAGCCAAAATGTTTAAGCGCAAACGCGCTAATTTAACGCTAATTTTTGCACTGCCAAAACAAGAAATGCGCTGAATCTAGCACGAAACGCGCTGAATCTAGCAACACTCGCTCGGTCATTCAACAAAATGCTAACTAAGCAAGCAGATATCAAATCTAATTAAAAGATTTCTTTTTTAAAATAAGAAGCTTTTCTTGAATTTCTTCTTCAGTCATTTTTTCGAGAGTATCACATTTTCTTTTACTATTATTCGTATTTATTTTCATTCATACAATTTCGACAAAACATACCAGCTTAATTAATTAGTGTTGTGCTCTCGACTGAATGGTAAAATTAATACACGTATAAAATAGCTGAATGGTGTGTTTACTTTTATTTCAATTTTGTATTATTTTTATTATAATACTTTGTTTTTATTAGATTTGATATCTGCTGTGCTAAGTTAGTGATAATTTGGGACGCTAAACTAGGAGATGACCATAAGATAGTCACAGAATGAACTAGATATATACGCAACGCAGAGATAGAAAGATGAGATTAAAGTATGTGTAGAAGGATAAACAGACAGACTGATGACTGACTGACAGAAAAAGGCAGACAGACGCTTAAAAAACTACCGTATTTATTCGTGTACAATGCGAGAAATTTAATATTTTAAAAATCCAGGGTCAAAATTGGTGGGTAGCAGCAATACAAGAGTGTAAAAATAGTGATATATAGATCATTGATACTTCGAGGCCTCACTTACGTGAAAATAACGGAAAATACGTGCCCAGTTTCGCATTACACTACAGTTATATTGTAAATAGAAAAACCCTCGTAAAACCTTAACAATATCACTTTTTCTCAAAACTGACACATTGGTATTAATAAGTAAGGTCTTATGGATTGAAAGCACCACAAATCACTAGCGAAATTTTTTTTTTTATTTCTATTTATTACGAATGTCAACCCGGACACAAAACATGAGGGTCGCATTGTACTCGAATATATACAACGGTAACTAATAAAACATTAGATAAGACAACAAATATGGAAGGAAAGAAGGGATAAAATCACTTAAAAAATATTTTTCTTTACCTGTTGTAGTTTAATGGCTTGTTGCTGAGGGACTTGTGAAATCCTGTTCTGTTTTGTTTTCCCATTATCTGCGTTTTCAACAGGAATGATCTTTTCTTTTTCATCTCCTTCTTCTTCTTGTTGTTCTCGTTCATATTGTTCTTCGTCTTCCACAGCCGTTACGTCCATGCTGGTTTTTTTGTTTCCCCTCTCCCTAGAAAGGTTGTTGTATTATTTACGTTTTTTGAATGAATGGAAGGTGTGTTTATGCCGATGCGAGTATTATTCGTCCGTCAAAGGTGTCTCTCTGTCTCCTCATGTGGGGGAGGACGGCTGCGTGAGAGAGAAAAAATTGAAAAAAAAGGTGAAAAACAAGTTCAGTGAGAGAGAAAGTGTACGAATTGTGGCTATGACGTCAGCAGTAGGTCGACAGAAGCAGGTACCCTTGAGTATTACTGCGTCGTCTCTGTCGCTTTCTCGTGTGCGTGTCTATGTTTACGTCGGAGGAAATTGTACGTGAATAAGGCTGTGACGGATTATCGACTATTCAGGCCCCCACTCTCCCTAGCAGTGGCGGATTAACTATATAGCAAAAGCAAAGTAGCATATGCTACAGGCCCCGCATTCCCAAGGGCCCCACGCTCAAGCTATCATCAATTTCGATTTTCAATGATTTGCCAACTTAAAAAATGTTGCCAACTTAAAAAATATTTTCGCGCTAGTTTGACTGCCAAAAAGCGCTAAATCTTTAAGAATAGCCAAAAATGGCCAAGAACCACCAAAAAAGACGCTAAAAATGGTCAAGAATAACCAGAAAATGGCTAATAACGGCTGAAATCTTTTAGGCGCAAACGCGCTAATTTAGCAATTTTTGCACTGCGCTAAATCGGCAACACTGTTTAGTGTTTGCACTTGCTTTAATATACTGCCCTGCTTTCTTCCAACTTAACTTATATGAACGACTGGGTGTTTATTAACAATATTAGCCAATTATCACCTTTTAATTCGGGTTATTATTTTAACACGGCCAATAATGGGAGAGTGGTATATATGTGATACATATACGTACAACTACGACGCATTAAATACGAAGGTATTTGAAACTGATGTCATAGCCGCTGCACAAAAATCAAAACGGAAACGAAGTAATACTTCTACTGAAATATCAGACATATTTGTATTATCTGGCTGTGGTTGTATAATTACTTTTACTGTGCAATTAAAAACATTTATGTCTTGTTCTAATGTTATGTGTATTTTTTTTAAAAAAGGGCCCCTTTAACATATGCTACACGCCCGACACTAACTTAATCTGGCCCTGGCCCCTAGGCTGAGCTTTAGGAAGACACCCCCTGACCTTGCACCCTTCGTCGAATAAGAATAAAGTGACATTAAGTTACGTTAAATAACTTATATCGTTGTACTAATGTACTTACATGTCAATATACTCACGAGTGTACAGTATAAACCATTTTTTGCACTCGGGTCCCCTTCCCTTCTGGACCCCTAGGTTTAAGCCTACTAAGCCTAATGGTTAATCCACTACTTTGTGAAGGGGCTGTGAAAGACGCTTTGACTTATTATTTTACTTGACTTATACTTTTTAACTTGTAACTTAATTTGTTTTTGTACGCTGGAAGAGTACAATATCATTAGTAATAATAACAATAGAATTGAGAGAAATAGAACATACTTTTAGTCAGTTTTAGTATTACTGGCGCCGCGACCACCACGATAGAAGTCTGGCGGATCTTGGGTAAGGTCTATGTTCAACAATGGGCGTTAAAAGGCTGAGTGGTGATGATATCTAATAGTAAAAGTAAATACTAAATGTGTTTGTTTGTCACAAACAAATGTGAAGGAGTGGGGGTGTCCAACGCAATTTAAAGAAAGAAAGAAAGAAAGCGTTAGTTGTCAGGCACCAGGTCAGGTCATAATACTAGAGCACTCAGTGACGATCGAACTCAATGATTCAGTAGTCACTAGCAAACAGCTTGCCTGACTAAGTGAAGTAGCTTGCCATTGCAAACTAGTTCCCTCTAAGCTGTGCGTGCGCGTGTACACCAGTTTTGCAACCAGCGTACAAAACAAAGGAAATTAATGTTCGTGCGCCCAAAAGATTTCAAATTCTGTAGATTCTGTAGATAAGAAGATAGCTTCTTAATACTAAGGTTTTATTGGAAAAATATTGACTCACTTTGTCAAATTCAAAAGTGCGCACATACTTTTGTCACGGGAAGAGAATTGCATAACAAGATTTTTGCGCCCCCACTGACTACAAAAGATTATGTGGAACAAATATCGTACACACTCATTTGCCTACGTTTTCGCATATGCACACGTGATGTTTGCGTATGCGACGAGGTAAGAACTGAAGCCTTGAAGAAAACAAAGAAGGAAATATTGAACATGCTTGACCAATCAAAAATAAGTTAATGATGCTGACGCCTACATAACGCTTGCGAGATGTTCACATTCTAACAGTTAAGATGTTGAAAATGACCTAAACAGCCGTAACATGTACATCAGAAGTAAAGACATACACAAGAAGGGACTACGTTCATAAAAACGTTAATTTTAAAAAGATTTTTGAAGTTTTAGAATTTTAATATTTATAACGTCTAGAAGACTAAAATTGAAAATAAAATAATTTTCAATATTTTTCATTTTCATAGTTTATTGAAATATTTACAAAATTGTTGTTGTTGTTGTTGTTGTTGTTGTTATTATTATTGTTGTGATTGTGATTGTGATTGTGGTGGTGGTGGTGGTGGTGTGCTATTTATAACAATAGTACAAAAACAATATTTTGTACTCTTTGTGTGGTGTGTATGTGTGTGGGTTTGACTACTGTAATATACGTGGTGTACTGTGTGTGGACGTTTTCTTGCAAATGTTAAGTAAACATGGTCTAAATGTCTATTGCGTGTATGCGTATTCAACGGCAGTGTGTATGCGAGTTTGCTTTCCTAGCCCACATTTTTGTTTGTAAATGGTGTACACGACACGTGTGCCTGTAGTGCACGTGCGCGCGTGTGTGTGTATGTACGCGCGAACTTTTTGCGTATGTTCTCAACAGTCTGATAAATGTACAAAATGGGTAATCCCTAGCCTACTTATACGTGGACAAATTTCGTTGGTTATAAAATGGCTACCCCGATTGTATAGTGTTAAGTTCAACACAATTGCTCACTCAAATGTTAAAAAACGCACTCAAAAGTTGTTTTTAACATACATAGAGTGAGTGAGTGTGTTGAACTTTACAAGTTACAATCGGGGTAGGTTGTAGGGGCTGGGGTCCAGGATTTTGAGCAGGAGGTGTTCCAAAGGGAAAACATTTTTTTATAGATAAATTAAATACGTGAATATTTTGTTTTTTTTAAAGGTTAATTTATGATTGCTTACTTGGGATTTTTCCTGTTTTTTATTAATAACATTTCTTTATCTAGACATTAAATACATTTTATTAATTGTGCTTTGCCTGAGCAGGCTGGGTGTCCAGAACCGCCTGGATCCGCGCCTGACACGCACGTAATTAATCAATCATAAGAATTATGCGAAAGAAGATTCTCGTGCCGATGTAGGTAAAGAAAGAAGAAAGGACAACTTTCTCAAAGGCTGGCAGCAGACGATCGGATTCTCAGTCTATAAGACCTCTGTATGATGTATATATACATCATGTGAATGAATGCGAATATGTACTTTAGTATGCGCAAAAAATAGTTATGTATACGTGTGTGTGTGTACGATGTGTAAATATATAAATATTTATTAAATAGGACTCTGTATTTGTTCAGTATGTTCATCTACCGAATGTGTAAGACAACCATATGATGGACGATTATTGTTTCTAGAATTGTTTACGTAACATAAATAAATGTATTTATTTTTTTAATAGATTGATAGGTTAAGTGACAAGTGTAAACTAAAGTAATGTATAAGTGTATTTAACGTATTAATTCGATGTCTATTTGATGTGCATCGCGTATGCTTTTTTTTACTTGATTAAAAGCAAAGATAAATATATTGGACTCAGGAAAACCAGCGTTCGTAATAAGCCAATTCGTTACTCAATTTTATAAGAAGAGTCGCAAACGTCACATATATTTATTTTAATTTACCATTATTTTAAAATCTTAGTTCGTGCATAATATCCATATACAATGCCGGATTAACTGTAGCACAAGTAGCCTATGCTACGGGTCCCGCAATTTCAAGGGCCCCGTGCTAAATGCTGGCAAGTTATTAATTCCGATTCATTCAATGATTCTGCACTTGCTCTAATAAGCTGGATATTTAAGATTAGCGAATTTAGCTAATTATCACTTAATTGGGGTAATTATTTTAACACAGTAATTAGTGGGAGTGTGGTATCTATCTGATATATATAT